>JAAXOA010003407.1:0-11545 GCA_036561885.1 Salina celebensis
AAATCTGAAAAAAGTGAAAGTTTTTTTTATTACTTGTAACGGTACAATGAACTTGTGCGTGTAATTTCGCCATGATGCTTATAAGGCATTTTCTTGTATGAAAAAAATATTTAAAAAGTATTATTATACAGAGCAAAAAAAGAGCTAACTTATTTTTTTTTCATATGATCAGCATTAAATGTTGATGGGTGAAAGCCGTGATAAATTTTTCGGATACAATAAGTGGACTATGATTGCGTCTAGACGCTGATTCTATTTGAAACTCCCCAAAGAAGTGTGATAATAGCCTATATTCTTGGCTGTTACGGTAGAGTAAAGAAAATTGAGCCGTTATGCCGTTATGAGCTTCACCAACAACAAAAAATCATATCCATATTTTTTCTCCTGTTTCTTCCGTAATATCGTGTGCCAGTGTTCAACTTGGCTGCTCAAGGGAAATCTTGTTTCCTTCTTAGCGCACTCATGAAAAATGAGCTTGATGACGATGTGCGGAGACGGGTTCAACAAAATTTATTTGAGAGAAATGACTGGAGCACGGAGACCTCATATAAATTACATAATGCTCAAGCTAAATATGTACATTCGTAATAAAATCAGACAAGGGCCATATTACGGCTATCACTGGATTTTTATAGCTGGAATCTCACAATAAAAATGTGCGGTTTTACAAAGTACTTTCTTTAGGTGTTATTCTCTTTTGGTTTAGAAAGAACTTTTTGTGAATAGTTTGTATGAAAATGATGTAGATGAATTCATTTTTCAAAATGATTGTGATAAAGTAGGGAAAGTCAGTGATTGAAAGCTTTCACTTTTCACTCCTCCTGGGTTTTCACATGCAGGCTGAGATAATGCGCGTATATCGTTGCGTAGAGCACATCTTTGAGTAAACCGTATACTGGAATAGGGATTTCAGTCGGATATAATATGTTCTATTTTGCATTTCAAGTGAATCATTCATTCGATATTTTAAGGTCTCTGAGAATGATACTGCTATAGACTTCGCTTATGAAGATTGTCGTATGTATAGGATGGGAATTCCTAAGTCAATCTGTAGTAAGCAGTCAATAGTCAGTTCCTTTCAAACCAGTATGGTATTCAATTTCATAGCGAGCCAAAAAATTGCCACTTGAAGAATTACACTGTAGCAATCAATCATAAAAGTTTGCAAGCAATATTTTGCGTAAGCTAGACAAGAAAAATTTCAGGAGAAGAAGGAACAAATTCCCTTGCAATCTACTGGAACCGAACTGTGATGGCATGCATGATATTACTAAGGCATTGCTGAAAAATAACGGTTTTGCTTAGTTTCGCAAGGAAAATAGTTTACGGAGCAATACGGGCAGCTTTAACAATCTGTGTGTGAAACTTTAATTCAATATGAAATACGTACATGATTCGTCAATGCTCATAGAAAAGTAATGGACCTTCATTCTTGATTTCGAAAAACCCTAAAAGTTATGTTATAACTAATTCTAAACTATTAGGACAAAAAAGGGATACCACAGAATAACGTACTTTATGTATGATGTAAGTCTTGTTAATTTTAAAAGAAGGAAAATACAAAGAAGATTCTCTTTTATATTCAGACATATTACGAATTTATTGTACTTTTATTTTATATTAATTTTAAAATCAGATTTTGTAGCGATCTTCTTTCGCCTACGACACTGGTCCCCTGCGTATTTTAAAGCTCAACATTTCAATATTCAATCAAATCGACGAACCAGATTATTTTGCTCTTCAAGATCCATGATGACTTTTTTCCGCATGTAGAAAATGGGACAGTCGCGACTGAAACAAGACGTACATAATTGGTTAGTAAATTTTCATTGTACAACAAATCAACAATGATGCTAGTTGTACCTGGTACAAAGGATATCCTCGTGAAGAGATCCTTGACATCTTTGACACTGTGACCATAATCGATTGAATCTAACCTCCAAGTCAGATAAAGAAGCCATTTCCTTCAGGTAAATTTCAGTCTGCTTGGAAGTACAATAGTCACACAATGCCGCGGTCTCATCCTTCAGGACGGATCTGCAGCCGACGCAGGTTAGCTTTCTTTTTGGTGAACATTGCGAGAGCGCCAACTTTAGAGGTAACGAGGACCTTATGACGTGTATGATCACCCCCTAAAAAAACCACCATATATTAGATCAATTTAAATATCAAATCACGGGAAAGACACTTGAAAACTTACGAAGCAAGTCGGATTCTGTCTTTTCACCGAGAATAGGCTCAAAAATACGGGTTAAAGGTTTGCTGAGTTGATTTTCCAAATAATACTCTGCATCAATGGGAATGTTGTTTTCCAAAACATAAATAGGATCCTCAGCTTTTGCATAAGCTGGAGTGTTTTTCGCGGCTGCAATAATAACGTAAGGTACACGGTCACCCAATTTCGGAGCAGTTCCAGCATCTCGCTTTTTCATTTTGTTGGCCAACTCTACATGAGCTTGTTTCGCAGCATACTCTTTCTCCGTCTTCGTCAATTCCTTTGTTATGACAAGTTGCGAAATATCCATTTTGTTTCTGAGTAAATCGGAAATGACATTCTTCGCATATTCAACTGCGCCAAGAGGATCCCGTTGCACAAGGATCCGTTCTAAGCAGGTGTTCAGGACATTCGCCACCAAGGGACAGTTGTCTCTCCTCACAGTTTCCAATCCTTTGCAATCCATTTTGTCGTGAATTTCCGGTTTCGTAAAATACAAACCTGCGTAGCGTTTCTTGTTAATAAGCAGATACGGAAAGTAAACTTTCTCAAATTCAAGTTTGATAGGCTTCACAAATTTGGAGGAGACATAATCCGCCGCTTCATTTCCTAATACCATAGCGTCAGCGACTGTTGCTGCTCCAAATCTAACCATAACGGAATCCGTATCTCCATAAATAACTTTTGCGTCATGTTTATATCCGTTTTCCACTGTGTACTTCTTCTCCACTTCATTTTTAGTTTGTTCAATCATCATACGACCGAACGAGGTCACACTTTGACTTATCTCCAGACAAGGCAACTTCCCTACCTGGGCGCCTGTAAATCCATACACTGAATTTGCACTTATCTTCAACGCCAGCTGTCGACCATCCAGCACCTTCCTCTTGAATGGGTCCTTTTCATTCTTCAAGTCTGTCTTAGCCCGTTTTCTTGCACCCAACAAGTCCTCCAAAATCACCGGTAAAAATCCTTTCCTAACTGACGCTTTCACAAAGTAATTGTTGGACGGAGTACGAATAAATTTGTCAGCGTCCATGCTGCTAGTTTGATTAGGTCGCAACAGAGTTGTGTAACAAAGATTATGAGCCATCATAATACTAGGGTACAGTGATGTAAAATCAAGAGTTGCAATTGGAACATCATAGTATCCACGGATAGGTTCGATAACGGTGGCACCTTCAAATTGCTCATCTGATCCTTGACCTTGGTATGTGGGCATAATGTAGTCGTGCTCCTTCGCCTTTCTCAGGAGCTGCGAGACAACTTTGATTTGCTGTCCGCGAGTAAGCAAATAGTGTAGAGGGACTCCAGTTACTCTTGCCATTTCCATGTAGTTGATGACGCACATGAGTTTGTCCAGTAAACGTAAAGGAAGCAGGGCGTCCTTCAGACAATATACCGCCAGCCTCCTTCTCGTTTGCTCGTTCCCATTTTGAAGGTCGGAAATAATGGAATGATGAACATCTTCTTTTTGCTCTCCCAAAAAGTGGAAACTGACCGAGTTGAGGGTGTAAGAGCGCAGTTTATAGTCTCGAACAAGAACGAGCAACAAGTCGAAAATAACACGGCCTTCGATATTAATAGATTTGTTCTCGCGACGTCCCATTTGCTTGCTTTGAAGAACAACATCTCGAACTGATGACTTAATGTTCCGAATTCTTCCTAAGAAATGAAAGTTTGTAGCTTTCAAGTGAGTAGCACGGTTGAGAAGGTACCACAAGTCGAAGTTGTTAATGTTGTATCCAGTGATCAAGTCAGGATCCGTTTTCCGAACAAACTCGCCCCAAGCTTGAAGCATTTCAGTTTCGTCTTCATAGCTAAGAACTTGAGCTTCCATGATTGGAGCGCATGCTTTCAACGTAAAAATTGTCCTGATGAAGGGCTCACTTTCTCCTTGTCGTACAACCATGTTAGCGATTTGAATGACAGGATCCTTGTCAGGCTCTGGGAAAACGCCTTTACGTCCGGCACATTCGATATCAAAAGAGAGGATCCTGAATGGAGCAACCTTGGACCAATCTCCTTCGGGAGCGTGGGAAATTACTTGATCAAATGCAATGTCAGCTTCGACTTGACATCTGGACACTGGTGAAATCCCTTTAGTGAGAGCTGTAAAATATATTTTTAAAACAAGTTGTTTATTACGTTGGCTGAAAAAGGAAGAAATTACCAATTTGAACAAATACATACCACTTTTATCTGAAACAAGATCGCTGTTCCTTATGGTGTATTTTCCAGCTGGCAGTTCAATCCAGTTGCATCCAACAATATCTCTATCAATCATAAACCGGGACTCAAAAATCCAAATTAGACTCAAATGCCGAATACGCACATGCCCCCAAGCCGGCCACAGGAACTTCAGCCTTTTCCAGGAGTCGTTTTGCAGGAGCTATTAATCTAAAAGAGAAACAGAAGCATCATTAGAACTAGTAAAGTACTTACAAAGCTGGAGTGCCATGAATCTAAATTGTTGTGAACTTACTTGGGAAGAGCTAGTGTGATTTTCGCATAGGTTATTTTCTGATCACCAGCGTACCCGTAGATATTCAGTTTTTGAACAAGTTCCACCATCAACACAGGCTCTGCTATTTCAAGTTTGTTAGAACGCATATCTTTAATTATTGCTTGGTTTAAGGCCGCCTTGAATGGACCACAAAGACTGCTGTCAAACTTCTGAGGAAGTGACACGTAAAAGTAGGGAGAGAATCCGTGAATGTGACAACAAATTGATCGGCCGTCTCCAGTTACACCGTACATTCTGTTAGAAAAAAATTTGATATCAGTTAGTCTACCACAAACTGAAGTTAAAAGTATTTATTTGCTGGTTTCTAAATATTACTTTGCAAATTTTTTAGTAATCTTACCGAACAACAGGTACAGGTCCTAGACGAGCTCCTGGCATTCCAGGCAAAGGCTTTGATTCTATGTAATGGTCCATGTCCATCTGTTGAAAAGTTATTGTTTCTTTCTTGGGATCAAAACCACCCTTTTTAATTGGTGGCCGCTCCCATTCCGCATAGGTTATGGTTTTTGCTGTCTGATCCTCCTCTCCCTCCAAGCCAGCCATATACTCGTCCATTGCCTCACTATCCTCCATAAACCCCAACTCCATATCCTCCGTGTCCCCCATGTCATCATCATCATTAAAACTGGGTTTCGGTTTTTTACTTCCGTTATCAGTAGCACTGCTTGGAGTCGAGTTGGAATTACCCCCTTTCCAAGACCCTCTACCACCAGAACCTCCTCCTGCAGCACCTCCACCTCTTTTCCGGTTGTTCCATTGAGACATGACGGCAAATGTGAGATTTTGTGACACAAGTAGAATATTTACGGCTCAAATGATGTGGGACGGAAGAAGGTAATCTTTTCGATTGACTCGCAAAACTGAAATGAACTGACAAATTTCTGAAACTAATTTCTATTAATTTTTTAATTTTACAATAAGAGTGCATTGCGTACTCAGTGTAAACAATGCATGAAAAAACTAAAATGAAACAAAACAGACGACACCTGAATGCGCCAATGAGCAGCTCCCGCCATGGTATTTCCCTATGTAATGCACTCGTTTCCTTTGTTGAACTATTATCGACGTACCCCAGTCCTTCTGTACTTTCTGTAGCAGAATTGGTTCGACCAGTTGCAGTTGGACCAGCACTACAAACTTCGAAAGGTTCAGTTGAACTTTTTTTTCTTCATTATCGGGATATCTTCAGTAATTGAAATTTTTGAATTAGATTTATAAGAAGTTCTAATTGTTAAAAGGCAGTTTTCAATTTCTGATTTCAAAATGCCAAAAAGCAAGAAGGATGAGGGTGCCGGTGGATCAGAGGATGTAAGTAAACTGTGTTAAATTAATTAAATTAATTTTATTGGCAGATTGATTCTGTGTATGCAGTCTTAACGAAACTTGTTTGATCTGTTTCTTTCGTAGACCGACCCCCCATCAAAGAAGGCTAAAAGTGATTCGTCAGCCAAAAGTCAGTCTACAAGCGGGGGAGGTGATGATAACCCAGAGTGGATCCTGGACGCGAAGAAGAAAGTGACTATTAAAGAGTTCAAAGGGACCGTGTACATTGATATCCGGGAATGGTACGACGCTGGTGGCGAATTGAAACCAGGAAAGAAAGGTAATCAACTAGTGGTTTTCATACATGGAATATTATGAAAGTCGAAGTTGATTTGTTAATTTCAAAGCTTGTCATCCTACTAATGACTAATATCAATTTTATACTATTTTTTCTCAGGTATCAGTCTTTCTGCCCAGAGCTACCAGAAGTTGAAGAGCGTTATTCCAGAAATCGATGAAGCGTTAAAGAAGCATTAACAAACCCTCTAAAGTACAAGTTTGGCTCAACACAATGATTTGTCCTTCACTGATTCAAATGTTGGCGAATTGTATTTTTGATAGAAAGTAGTGGTAATAAATTCGACAATGATCTGAATAAACCTGGCTTTTTTTAAAAATATAAGTTTGAGAAATACACTCGTCGATACCATTTAGCATAAGATATTTCGCAAAAAACCTTGCTTTGATATTAGTGTTTTAAAAATCATTGTTAGACCAGTGACTAGTCTAATTAAATACCAATAGAAAACGGATTTTCGCTTTGCTTTTTTATCGTCATTCATTCCCAAGCCTTTAGGTAGTGCTGCAAACGGCTCATTCTTAACTGTCAAGGACACAGTTAAAAAAGACTAGACTAATTAAATACCAATAGAAAACGGATTTTCGCTTTGCTTTTTTATCGTCATTCATTCCCAAGCCTTTAGGTAGTGCTGCAAACGGCTCATTCTTAACTGTCAAGGAAACAGTTTAAAAAAATCAAAAAAAGTCCCCCGCACGAAAAAGTAATACTTCGAGAGTTTCTTGAAGCTGTATTGTTCTGTCGTTCTGTCATCTTAAGGATTCTACTTCGTCTCCAGTTCCTCCAGTTCAAGATTTGTCAAAATGACTGAATCTAAAGATCACCCTCCAGCGGAGGATATAAAGCCCCGGAAAACTAGCCTTGAGCAAAGTAAAAGTCCACCCTCTCACCAGTCCCCCCAAACTAAGGATGACGAATCCAAGATGGCCAAAGAGGATAAATCCGACAACTCCGCCAAACTTGTTAAATCGTTCCGAGTTATCCAGACTTTTCTCTTTTTCGTTGGCCAAATGCCATTTCGTGATAAAAAAGAAGAAGGACGGAATTCATGCTCTCAGGTTTTACAAAGCCAGCCCCGCAGCCATGATCTTCTTCATATTGTTCGTGATTTTTGCCAGTCTCTACATTGTAGTCACAGTCGGGATAATTAGCTTCATCGCAGACTTCGCATTCACCAACATCGATAAGCCCCTTACAATAGTGTACATTTCCAAAACACAACTTCTACCCGATGACTCAGCTTGATTTTCAAACGTGTTATCTTTTACTTATTTTTCAGTGTTATCGACAGAACAACTGGAAAAAGTGAAACGTTAAAATGGGAGCGGTACTTGGTGCGTCAGGAAATGGCGGCGATTATTGTTGTCTGGTCCTGGCTAACTGTGGCCTTCACTGGGAGCATGTACATCTTGACAAAATCGAAGTACTACGTTCACTACTTGAACTACTTCAACCGCGTTGTGCAAACAATAGATATGGACATGACCACTGGAGTCGGACGCTATGTCTTTTTAAACAATATATTTACCTTAGTTGTTGGAGTGCTTTTAGTCTGCGGGTTTGTAGCTAGTCTGTTTGCTAATCTGGACCTGGGAAAAAACACTGCTACTGTCACGGCCAATTTTATTGTACGGATGTTTGGTGTAGAAATTGGAGGTTTGAATGTCGCCCTGAAATTACCTCTGCAGATAATGGGACTGGTGGTTATGATCTATGCACTTTTCGCAAGTCGGGCGAATATCATTCAATTCTTGTTCTTTTGCCAGTTGTTGAAAAACGGGAGTAAAATATGGAATGCACGACTCGCCAAAGTACTTGAACCACGAGACGACAGATTTGGACCAGGAAGACCAGTCTAATCGTCGCTTGGATCCAAAACTCGTTTATAAAGATCACCTAATGCTGGTCCAGCTCTATCAAATGACGGAAAATGTCTTTGGATGGATTCTCTTTCCATACTACAGTTTAACGGTACGTGGTCCACAGTAATTTTTGCAAATGGTGTAGTGCAGATACTCAAGTAGTACCTTCATTTTGTTGATTGGGTAGATGGTTGCAGTAGTAATGGAATTGTATCAGTTGGCCGCTTTGGAAGGCTTTCCTCCAGATTTGGGTGGTCACGATGAAGATGACAGTAATAAAAAGTGGCTGCTTCAAAATCGACAAGGAACACTTTACGATCTTAAGGTGTCTCATCACTACGAGGTTATCTCTACTGCTGTCTGTTGTCTCCTTCTTTTAATTCAGAACGTGTTTTTCTGTTATCGAACCACTGTGGATGCTGCCGCAGCGTGTGATGAAGTAAATGGACTAATTCCCCATTTTTATACTAGATCAGATCGAGATCACATTTACATGATTTTGGAATCTATTTCAGGCCATGGAGGGATTTAACGTTCTACGAAGACACGGACTCATGTACTGCAAGGACAAAACTGATCGAAACTTTGTTTTGAGCTTGATACTTCAGTTTTGCGAAAAATAATCCGCTACAGTTAACGGCAGTGGGATACTTTGCCGTAAACAAATTTTTGCTCATTGCTGTAAGTCTGACTTGAAGGTTCATAATAAGTTTTGAAATCATTGTATGTATAAAAATTATAAATCCTGTTTTTTATATTAGCTTGTGGCAACAATTATCAACTGGGTGATATCCATTTATCAGACTCATCCAGATTATTGGAAATGAGTGAAATCTACTAATATCTATTTTTGAAAAGAAACCAGAACGCTTTCCAATTCGTGATAAAGCGTAGTCTTCCTACCCGTGTTATGAAATGATGTAAAAACTAAATATTATGTTCATTTGCATTTGAATAAACTTTGCATTTATTTTATTTTAAAGAAATTGCAAGTTTCTGACCCCATTCACATTTCATCAGATTCGCAAGGAAATGAACTAAACAAAATACTCGCCAGTCTTAAGTTCTCAAAGTTCGTAACTTGAAATCACTGTTTAACTGAGACATTTCACTGGGCATAAGACTTATAAAAATTATCTAAACCGACAATCAATCAAACATTCCTTCATTAGGTGTCAGGAACCAAATCGGCAAATCAGACTCATTTTTTCTTTAACGCTGCATCGATATCTGGAATGAGGTTCTTCAATTTCTGATAATTATCGACATTGAGACAGATACCTGTAAAAAAGGTCAAAATAGAAATTACTAACTATATAATAACACAATTAACTCACAATTCATGACCATTTGCGTAAAAAAATGTGTTAGTAAATAATAAAGTTTTAAAAAATCACCTTTCTTTCCAGGTTTCATTTCACCTCCAGCGTCGTACATTTCTCGAATATCAACCCATAGCCTCCCCTTCCACTCTCTAACCGAAACTTTTTTGTTTTTGTCTAAGAACCATTCACTCTCGTCGTTACTTCCTCCACCGCTTGACTGGGCACTGCTGGTTCCTGATTTGGATTTGACTGGTGAATCGCCCTTATGTTTCTTCGCAGGAGGGTTCCTCTACAATACAAATTAATAACTGAACTATGACATTTGCGAATAATTTTAGGAACGAACTAAGGAACTATTTTCGTTAACTTACATCCTCGGGTCCTGATGAGTCTTCCGAGCTAGAATCATCTTTCTTGCGGCCTTTTGGCATGGTTAATACAGACTTAAACTAGGCACCTGAATTCTAACGTTTTTAATTATGACACTCAGCAAAAAAAAATCTGTTTGTAATTACAATAGAGATAGAAATCAATTGTAATTACTTCATTATAAACAAGAAAAGCCAAACAGAGTCCAGGGCACAGGGAATAAGCCGAGTTCCAAACACAAGGAATTTATTCACACACGGAAACTCGTTAAATTGTAATGCTATTGCTGCCGCCATTCCTACACATTCAGTTCTGGCAGAAGTGAGACGGTGAAAGGGAATTGTGGCGATGGCGATGTAACGGTTGAGGAAAGAACGCGAGAAACTAGTATGTAGTAAAAATATGAGTAGCTTCTCTTCAACGATTGTGGATTGTCTTCAATCCGGAGCTCCTCCATGTACTTCGAATAATATTTGGATCCATTTGAAGCTACCAGACAAAACTTGTTATTAAAATCTCCTCCTTCTCTGAAATATACTCAACGCTGCCTCTTTTTTTTATCAATTTACCGAATCAGGATTGTCCAAATTATGTATAAAGTCCCGAATGAATTTCGGCTAATTTAGTTCCTCCGCTAATATTCTATAAAGAAAACAAGGTGAAAACAATTACAAATCTGAATAGCAAATACAGAAGAAATCGTAATTATAACATTCTTACATATTGACGGTAGAGAATTTTCAATTCTTCCATGAAGTTCTCCCACTCGTCAATGCAAAATATGCCGAACCAACTTTTTTGGGGTTGTCCATAAAGAACGTCACATGGAGTGAAGGTTGTGTTATTTATGAACGTCCCAAAAAATGATTGTATGGGAGTAAGTCTCCCCCTCCAGGCTCCTCGCCTGCGAGCCTCGCCGTTACGGGCGAGGCTCTTGGCTCAGACGGCTTGGGTCGCTGGCTCGGAGCCTGTCGGGTTCGACCCGGCCGCCGTCGTTGGGTCGTCTCTGACAGCCGTCGGGGCTCGACTTTCGACCGTGGGGTCCTCTCCTCTCGCCTGACCAGGTCCGTCCAGCCACCTGATGAAGACTTACTCCCATACACCATAATTTTTTCAACAACGTCAAAAATGACAATAGAGTAGGAGTAGGAGCATTTTTCACTGGGGAAATGGGAAGCAAAACAAAAAATGAGTAAGACAGCGTACAAGAATGATTCGGTTGGAGTTTTTTAAGTTACAAAAGGCGAACTGGATCTTCAAACTGGAATTGGCTTTAGTCTTCACCAGAAAAGCCACCCGTCTCACGACGGGGACAGTCGAGAGGGGACCATTAACAGAACGATTTTTACTTTTAAATAAGCGTAGAAGCTGACTTAGAGACTCAGCACTCAGCTTTAAAAACATTTCCACTCATTCCTTTTGCGATGAGTTTAAAGCCAAAGAGTTAACACCGTCTTACAACAGTGTTTACTGTCGCAATGCGTATCGTAATGAAATTTAACTTGTTAAGAACCTATAAATTGTGCAATCTGTTCGAATGTTACCCATAATTCTCTCAACAATTATAATGAAGGTTGTCAACTGATGTCAATGTTATTGATTATTATCAGCTTCCAAATTTGGCAG
>JAAXOA010003408.1:0-11544 GCA_036561885.1 Salina celebensis
GAAAACTGTAGTAGGTAACCTTGTTTTACATTTCCAATTTAATTTTGGAGTAAGACTCTCTTGGGAAATTATTCCTTTATGTAATGCACAACCGTCATAAAACATTCTAGAACGTTGTTTGATTTATGAGAATTTCTGCTTGTATTTCACTCTGACAATTTGTTGCATTCTATTATCGACCCGATAAAACTGTCGCCATGATACAATCATATGCATTCATGTTAAGAAAGCGTGACGACCGGCCTAAAAACGGTTTTCTCCAAGGGAACGAAGTCTTCATGCACCAAAAAAGAAGATAAAATGGCACGATCACTTCATGCGTGACCATCGGGCCATTTTAAACTGGATCGCATTTTTCCAGAATCATTCTCTTTCCTCGAAACAATCCTCAGAGTCGAACATAAACTTTAACTATTTGGATTGTGGATAAAATGGAGATATACGAATACGTGTGAGAGATCCGATATAATAAGATGGTGAAATTAACTGTTTTATATGCAAAAGGAATTGTATTTTCAATCATGAAGAATGAGAGTGCTGAAGTTTATATCGAAGTCATTATTTTTCAGGATGTGCCAGCGGTTAAACCTACATTTGAATCTTGACCAACACCAATACAAGTTGTAAAAACACTTGAAGTGCATTGGCATGGCAAGTCTACAAAAACTTTTCCAAGCGTTACCTCCCGACGCCATCACGGATTCCGAAATATTTTGATAAGTATCTTGTCTTCACGTTAAAGCTGCTATTGGTACGTATGCGCGTAACCACTTTTGTTAAAGGCTGCATCAAATGTTAATACAGAATCTAGTTTTGTGTAAACAATCACAAACATTATTTCATATACAATGTCCAAATCGCGCAGCTCATCACAGAATTGCAGGTTTTCATTGTCCATGTCCATCGGTTTGCATGCAAAAGGTAACAACGTGTATAAAACGTTTGCACAAACCCTGTGTTGGGTGGAACAAAACTTTCAAAATCTAAAACGTGAATGGTAATTTCAGTAGTATTATTTTTGGAGTGAACTAATTTTTTGAGTCTAAGTATAAAACGAAAGAAAGGACTAACACTTTGCTAAAAGTAAATCCATCTTTTCACAAACTACATATAGTAGCACAGAATATTTTATGTTTAGCATCTTTTTCAAGAGACTTCCGACTAATGATTGCATAAACTGTTCTAATGAAAGCAACGTGAAGGATGCATTTTTACCCTGCAGTTGTTTGATTGTGTAATACATGTATGAATGATTTCGTTGTACGTGGGATATAGTTTTCTTCGTGCAGAATACCATATTGTTCCCAGAAATGTTTACGTAAACAGTAAACAACTATTACGGCGCTATATGCCAAATTTAGTAAGGTTTTGACTCTGCGTATGGTTCCAGATTTCCATTTTGTGGTTCTGGATCACAGATTTAGGAGTTTACTTGTCAAATTATATTATCATCATTACTACATGATCAATGGCGACAACACAACGTGTGTAACGCACTTCTGTTACAGAGCATAACAGACGAGCCAGAAGACTTAAACAGAACCCTATAACCATAAAAGTAATATTGAGCAAGGTTGTTGTTGCTTTAGTAGCTCTGACACCCGGGTCGTCGTGTTTGCTGAAGTTTGTGGCTAAAATTCTGTTGCTTTCCTTAGTGATCTTGCTAAACAATGCCTACGCATTGACACGTGGCAAGGGAAAAGAGGAAGGTACTAAAATCTAGCATGAAAACTAACGAAATGCATATAAAATTTACCTATCCTCATTTCTATTCTATATACGGGATATTACAAACAATAGCAGCAGTAGCTTTCTTTCATATACCAACAAACGTTTTTTTCCTTTATGATAGTCTGGCAAAGTCATAGTCTGGATTTTATGTCTTCAAGTTTTTACTGTTCATTTGGAATTTTTCAATTTTCTTCTAGTCCAGACCATGGTTAGCAGTGCGTACGTATTTATGTGCTAGAAAAGTTTTGGTACAATTCTTGTATAAGTTATAACAACCGCCCACTGGAAGTCAAATAGAAGAGGATAACGCACGTACTAGAACTAACGGAGCTACTTTGTTCTCGGAAACGGAGAAAACTCAGTGAAATATGAGACAGTAACTGACTGAAGTCCGATAACTGGACTGTTTGCCACATGCTGTAGACAAATATCTACATGGACAAAGGTTTTTCATGAAATATGAGAAATAATAGGTAATAAAAGATACAGAATCTAGTTTCTCAAACTATAAAGTTTTCTTTTCTGGTGCGTCAGGAAACTATGAAAAATATAGAATCTCGTATTTCGATTTTGCCATAATAACATATTTGCAACCAGTCAACCACCAAACTTTGTTTGCTGGTAAACTCGACGCACGCATACTACGCGTGTCATCACACAAAATCGCATCTTCTTGATTTCTCTGTATGGCTGAGAGATAGTGACGCTAATATGACATCTTTGTCTTATCAGAAGTTTCTTGCGGAAATAAATCATACAAAATTGATGACAACTCTCTAACATAACAGTGAAAAGTTCCTAAGATGTTTCCTCTTCAAATAAATATTTTTATTTACAAACTTTGGCCGCAATATTAAGTGATGAGTGAACCAAATTTCTCGGTAATGTTATTAACGAAGCTTTGGTCCAAATGCTGGAACCATTACCCAAAACAATTGCATCGTAAGCAACTGCGGATTGTGTGTAAGGATACGGATGGATGTGAAAGTAAGGTTTCCATGCACCAGACTTCTTCTAAGACTATCTTCAGCTTTAATGACATTCCTACAAGAGTAAATTCGTATGAGTAAATGAATTCTTACTTCAGTTTCTATCAAATGAGCATTTTTAACGTAGTACATGCTTACATGTGTTTCCTTTGAATTTGGCACATCTGCTAGGAAGTATATGGAAACGATGATTTTCAAATAAGATTTCGAGTATTGAATTCGACGAATCGCTAGAAAACATGCAACCGGATGAAGCTTAAAATATTAATTAACTCTCGGGAGGGGTATTAAAGAACAGGTGCTTTTAAGTAGCACTTTTGCGTATGCATTTGGGAGAAGGAAAACGTTTTAAAAAGAGAAACAGTTACAATTACGCATTTACCATAAAACATTTCGAAAGCATATATATCTGGTTCTAAGTATATTGCACAAATGCGCTTGTTGGTAGCACGTTTTATGCTTTTTTATTAGGAAAACAAAAATAACCCTCTTGGGCTGAAAACATGTGTGTACAAACGACTCTAAAAGTCTCTCATAGTTGGTAATATTTCTGGGAGGCACAAAAATTAAAATCAATTTTATAATCCGCGTATTTGTATGAATATGAAATCTGTTTTAAAACCCGTGGAAAGGCCTAAAGCTCCGTTGAAAATGGCATAATATCAGGAATATGTTGTAAGCTTTTATTAATATGTTTTTATTCACACATGGACTCATGGCTAAACAAATCGTTTAGTTGAATAACTATTTCCGAGCTGTCACAGAAAAACTTATGTTATATATGTAGAGAAATACAAAGCTTACATAGTTTTCTCTGTGTATTTTGTTTACTTTCTGGTTCATATTTCCACTGTACAATTCTGTTGCACATCTGCCTTGTTACGTGGAAAGAGTCATGATTTCGATTTATTGAACCGATTGGCCCATTTCACTTTCAAGCATAAGCACAACAGCGATTTCCAACAAATTAGCATTAATATCGTCATGCTTCTCTGATTTTGAAATGAGCTATAAACCGGGCTATTTCATTCAACACTTGTACAAATTATATTCTTCAGAACCTTTCAGTTCATCTATGCAATTAGTTAAAGATTTTTGCAGATGTCCATGTGGAATGATCTTTCAAACATAAAACCAAAATCCTGACTTAAAATTGAATATGGAACAGTGCTCACTTCCGTTTGTACAAATTTTCATACATTTAATAAAAAATGAAAGGTTTAATGCTATATTTGTTAAGTTATGCATAATTGCCATTTTTATATTCAATATTCGGGTAATAATCCCTCAAATCTTACCTTTTTGAAAATGCTGAAAGACGACAGTTGACAGATAAAGTTGTATTCCAAGCGCTAATGCATGAGATGACAACGCACAAAACGTTATAATCCATCCCCAGCCTCCTTCCGGGTAATAATGTTGTTGCAAAGTCCTCCAATCAGACTTTTTCTTGACTTACCCCTGACTCCTATGGAATTCAATCACATAAATCTTCAATCACGACAAACCACACAACAATTACCAAACTTTGCGCAAAACTCCAAACTAACTTACTCGGCTCTCACCAGCCATATTTTCTTTCTTTTCTCAAGAAAGCCTTTTTTCTCACTCTTATCACTTGCCCTCTTCAAAAACAGTTTTGACAGTACTTCACACTTAACTTACAAAACCTAACAAATTTTTCATGGCATTTCGCCACCCAAAAACCATGAGCAATTAGAGAAACCTGATTCTTTAATTGCCTTGTTATAACTTCAGAGGATTATTTCGGTATGACAGTGCATTCCAAAAGGATTTTCTAACACTTTTATCGTCTTGTTAAAAGATCACTCTAGTTAGACTAATAAACATCCACTGAATATATTAATTTTAATATGATCGGAGCAAAAGATAAGAGGAATATTTTTATATGTGGCGAGCATCTAAACGATTTTGAAATGGTCGCATGCAAGCATCCCAACATCCTCAGGTAAAAACTGCTTGGAGGCAACCAACTTACTATTCGAAGGAATAAAAAAATCAGTGTCAGTAATGAGCGACTGAAAGCAGCAGTACTATTATCCCTCTGTCAGAATATTTCATAACAGCAGTGTCCACGCCATGAGAGCAATCACAAGATTAGCAACTAGTACGAAAAAATATATAATAATATGGACTACCTGTTATCTTTTTTTTGCTAGTTATAAGCCAGCATTGGTCATCTTTTTTTACCTTCAAAAAAGAAACTAATGGAAATGATACGACTTTTTTTCCTGACTATTTAAACGAAGGTTTTCATTACCATTTCTTGAATGATCTGAGGAGCAGCTACTTGATTAGAAAAGCAAGTTCAAAAATCATAATTAGATAAGGGGTGTTTCAATCTACGAAACCTGTCTACAATTTTGATTGTTTCTTGTTTTGCGTTTCAATCTCGAGAAGAAAAAAAGTACGAATAATCTAATCTTATCAAAATGATTTTGTTTTGTTAAATGCTTAATCAAAAAAATCTTTGGGCTTATCACAAAGTTTAATTTATGTATTCAATAGGTACGCCCTACTTTACAAAAAAGCCATACAAAAAAAAAGTAATTATCTGGGGTAGTTCTTCAAGATTCAGAGGAAAAATCAATGGATTTGCATAGTATGCGTATAAAAACAGAGTAAACGCATAAAAGCTTATATCTATTCAAGAGCTATTATGAACGCAAGGTTGCTCAAACTGGAAAAGAGCGAAATCATGTCTTTTTCGTTGATCAATTGATATCGATGTTTTTTTGGCTTTGAAATGAATATTTTGTTTGCAAACAAGCCAGCAATAAAACAAAATGTTTGGCTATTCTTTCACCAATAGATTAGTCAACTTTCTCCGAGTGCTTTTAACCCGTGAACAAATTGCAATTGAAAAACATTTGTTTACGTATTCAGTTAATGTACGATTTTATTTTTTTGAAACTCCATTACATCAATGTTTTTATGAAACTGCTGCTATACCCCTCTGTGCATCGTTCAAAACTGTCGAAGCAACATTTCAAACTGATCTTATAGAAGGATTTAAAGGAAAGCTTTTCCATGTTTGAATTATAATTCAAAAGAATTTACATTGATGCGTATGGACAGGCACAGGTTAGCTAATCCGAAACCTTTCGTTATCTCTTGATAAGCTTATTAAACAACATTTTGCAACGGACCAGTTGAAAAAAACTATAGATCATTTCGGCATTGGTATTCTATTATGTAAAAGAGAATCGCTAGAATCTTTCAATAAAGTTCAAGCTGTTTAATTTTTCAAATCAATGAAGTGATTGAAGCTACAGTGAGGTGCCAAATAAGGATGAAATTTTGTGTCCGTAAGTAAACAAAGCTCTTTTGAATGAAGTCTTTCAAACTTCAAACATCTAACGCGTATAGACAAGTCAGCGGAAAATAGGAAATAAGTGGTGGGATAACGAAAAATGCATGTTTGATGAGCATGTCAACTTGAGAATTTGGTAATCCACTATTAGCCGTAGAGATTGTAAACTAAACATGACGAAGTTTGCATGCACATGCATATTCACGCGTATTGGAGTTTGTGCAACAATTACAATCTTTAATGTTTGAAAAATCAAAGTTGTAGTTTATCCAAAGAGAAGGTGCAAGTATGAAACAAGTAATAAGAGTTGTATCTGACTTTTAAATCTGCATCCCTTCACTGACAGTTTTAACAAAAGAACAGAAAAGGAAGAAAAATAAGTGCGTAGAATACAATAAGAAGCTATTCTTAGATTTTTCGTTTAATCTTTGAGGACAAGATTCAAATTTAAACATCATCACGACTTGACGTTCGTCAAATACCTTGTTGTAACTTAATAGACACTTTGATTTAATAAACAAATAACAAAAACCAATATTCGATAACTCCTTTTAAGCTCGTTTCGCATTTTATCCTTTTACGTTGCATTTTACACATCAGTGGACCCCAATAGTGATGATGTAGAAAAGAATAGAAAGCACAAGAAAAGCATTTTATTTTTGTGTTTTATTATGTCTGCAGTCTATTTTAGAAAACAAATTTTAACTAGCACTTTGTTGTATGTTTTCCAAACATGTCTTTTGTTGGATCTAATTTTGGTCCTGCAAAGATGCTTATGAATGGGTAGGAAGAACGCGAAAAAAGTCGCTAAACCAGCAGTTCGTTATATGAGAGAAGTGTTGAGCCATTACATTTTATGGTAGGCCATTGTTGTCCTCAATGTTGCTTCTACAAACAGTCAGGGTAAGGTCATAGTAAAAATTTCTTATTGACTTGACTTGTGGTGTAATAGCCGTCCCCGTTAAAACGATAGTTTGTCGAGGATTTTACGCATTAGATCGTCAAGTGACGAAATGGCTTTCTTGAGAGCCAACTGCATAAATATGCAGTTATAATATGTATACCAAGAACAACAACTAAATATTGCATTCATTTTGCAGAAAAGCAACTGGCGATGGCACTACTGTGCTTATCTAAGAGTATGTTACATAATCTAAACGCAAATCTTTATATTCCACTAATTTTGCAAATAGTACCCTGTAGCATATCAGCCAGGACATTTGCTTCTCAATTATTTTCGCTAATGTCAGCTATTATGCTACACTACTAGAGAATTATGGAGCGAACCATTTAGACAACTACATCCGTGTGTAATCTCTGTCGTGAGGGAGGACTAATTAATGAGTAATATTACGGACCTCCATGGTATATTAGTGTAAATTTGATGCTTGAAATCGTCCGGCCAAAGATGGTCATGGGGTTGACAGTGATACCAATAATTATTACTTTCTTTGTGACAATTTCTTTACTCTTATCCACACACAGTAGAGAGTGGACTGGACTGTATACATGCGCACATTACATTTGGTATGGTTTTTGCTAAACAACATTACATTACATTTTTGTTCGAAAACATTACAAAACATCAAATACAGTTGATATTCTTAGGGTCTAGTCACTAGTGCTAATAAACCTGTACAAATGTTGAGAAAGTACGAAATAAAAGCATTCCGAACAATTATTTTATGTTAATCTTAACTGGCAAAATCAATAAATATTCATGGTCCACGCTAATTTTACAATTCAACTTGGATTTTTTCAACGGAAAATCTTTGCTAATCGGTTCGTCTCAATTCCCATTTGCCAACCAGGCCATATCAGTCCCATTGAATGGCTTAGTTTGCGTTTTTGGCATATTGTTTTATGCAACCATTTTCTATTTCACATTTTCTTTTGGTTTGATACAAACAGAGATAACATCCGATTTCATATGGATTTCATGCTGTTTATAAACTCATTGTTTGGTAATTTTTCGTTGTTTCATGAAGAAAAACTGCCTGAAATGGTGCTCCACCACACATGAACTAAACCGAGTTTAAACTACTTGCTGCGGAACGATACTACATTGTATTCAATTTCTGTTTATGGCACATGTCGTGTTTTTTCCAAAACAATGAAGCCCACAACCAGTGATCGATAGTACCACGATCTACGAGAAAAAATCATTCTTCGTCAAGAAAGTTTTCTTTCTCAACAGTTATCACAGTGAGACCACTGGTCGACGAAAAGATGACTTCATGTTTCTCATTTAAAGTCATGTAAACTGATACCGATGATGATACAAGGTACAACTATACACATGAGGTGGTCACGGCTTTTTATGGCTAGTAGAATAGTGAAACCTGGTAATTCAATAGTCACTTCGTGGAGTCAGCTTTCTCTGCCTGATTGTCATTTTACACTTCATTTTCTTACGTCAAATTGGCCATGAAATGGAAACGCAGAGTCACCCTAGAATGACGACAAACATGGTGTGTCAAGTTGTACGTGTAATTACGCGAGAGAAGTTTTCATCAAGCCTAATATTTGTGCTGCTAAACACAACATAAAAATAGTGTTTTTCTAACAAGTACTGCATACAAAGTTTAAATCGTTATTTGTTTATCTTTCAGCAATTCATATTCCATATCCTGTTTTTCGATCAACTCAAAACTACTTTTAACCGCAGATTGACAGCCACTACGTAATACTTTATGCACGTAAAATTCTTGGAGAGGAGTGCATCATCGTAAATAAACACGGTTCGCTCACGCATGAAAACGCAAGTCAAAAATCTTTGCCAGAAAAAAAAATCTTAGGAACAAAACAGTCTTTTCTTGGTTCATCACCAAAAAAGAAGGCTGAACAGGAGTAATGAAAGAACGTCTTTCAAGATTTCAATCTCCATAAATTTTCCGTAGCTTTCATTAGTCAAATAAGGACCTGTACAGGCGGAAGCAACAATTAAGACATTAATTAAAACGAGAAACGTTTCATTTTAGATTTTCATCTCGTATCTTGTGATATAATCATAAATAAATCTGTTTAAAATGAGTAAGGGATAATTGTAGAGATGCTTCGTTCAATGAGTTTATAAACATGCTGTTAAGATAAATTGAATGCTTCATGTTTAGAAGACACCATGGTACACATTTTTTTCACGGCTTAGCAAGCAGTAAATTCCTTTATTGATTGTTCGTCGACAAATTACCCCGTCGTANTTAGCAAGCAGTAAATTCCTTTATTGATTGTTCGTCGACAAATTACCCCGTCGTAAATTATCAATTCGTGCAAAATCGACATAATAGATGAAAAATTATGACCTATGCAATTGAGCGAGCTTTTATTACTGTAATTTTGTGACCACAACCGACCACTTTTTTGTTTGCTCCTTGTAGTCATGTCGGTGGGTTTAAGTCTGAACATTTTTTATATGAAGCACAAGCTCGCAAACCAGTTGTGGGGATGGAGAGAGAGAAGAGAATAATCTATGCATTATTTATGACACGTTCGATCATATTTTTTTTAAACGACAGGCTTACCTGTTCACCGCAAGAGCCTCCACCCAAAGTTTTCACCTTCCCATTGTTGGCATTGGCACTATCATGGGAATGTGCAGACCCTTCACTGCCTCGACAACACCTGCCTCCTCCACAAACACTTTTGTGTTTGGTTGAGCCACCTTTGTTGCAATTACGGCAGGAGCTACCTCGCTTACTCGACTGTTGAATTTTTAGGCTTTTCTTTAGATTGGTTGCAGCTACTGTTTGTTGTGCTTGACGGGGAAGGACAGTTGTGGTAGTCTCCAGGCTGGTGGGATTCAGAGGGGCCGAGTGGAGGTAGATACGCCACAGGTAGAGATTTCGATCGCCAGTATTTGCCAACTACGCTGGAACTGTTGGATTCTGTGCTTTGACGTTTCTTGTTGTGATTGGAAATTTCAACGGGTGGACGAAAGTCTTGAGAGGATGACTGTTGCGAGTCCATTTCCGAGTCGATTTGACTCGTTTGTTGGTCACTACTATCCATGTCGAGGAGTTGACCGTTATCTCCGTCCATTACAAGAGAGGATGGGTTTTACACTGGTAAATGTCTTATAAAACCCCAGTTCTTACGTCTTCAGAATCACCGAGACAAGAAGAGAGACTAGAGTCTAGAACTGATGCTTTGGAGCTTTAAGACACTCCTCATAGCTTCTGTTACTCCTTTCATTGAAACTGGTGTTTTAAAGTATTCACGATTCACTATTGAAAACATTTGTCACCTATACATCAAACAGGTATTTGCACTGAAATAGTTGAAATAGTTTCTTAATTAAGATTTAAATTCTTCCGGGGTCTTTTCGGCAATATAAGTCATGATTTTAAAACTTTTTCAACTATTTTTAGACGTGGCTGATCCTTCCTCTATTTCACAAATTGCATGGATTAAGAAAATTTCCAGCTTCTGATGTACAAAACATTTCGTGATGGACATATAAATTGGCTTATTAACTCTCTTACATTAATAAAATTCCATTTCCTACCATTGAGCAAAACAAAAGTTACGCAAAATGTGTACAGTTGAGCTAGAACTACACTAAGAAAAAAAGTTCACAAGCCACCTGTGCACCCGGTGGTAATTACGCTACAAAAATCCATTGTCTTTAGTTTCAGCAATCAGCATGGAAAAATACTCATGCAACCAACATCTTCAATGTTTTCCATTGTAATATTGACATAGCGCAAAAGTTGTAGTTGACAGACTGAAACCGTTTCTGCTTCAAGTCCCATTGAGAACCAGCACAGAACTAGGTTGAGTAAGCAAAACTGGAGGAAACATTTACCGGGAGGGCAAAAAATCTCTGTTACATAATATATCAAGGATTCGGTTGATTTCATTTGACTAAACATTTTTTCCCTTCAAAAGAAATCTCTCAGGGCAAATAGGTAGATAGTGTACTACACACCTATCAGTAATCCACGCTGTTTCAACAACCGACCGAGTACCGGAGAAGTCCAAGTGTGGAATGCGATTCACAAAAACATCTTCTTCCTTACGATTTCACCGCCACTGCTTGGAATAAAGTTTTGCACTAGAAGTAGTAGAATCTCCAAGCTCTAGTATTGTAAGCAAACGTTAAACCGGCAAGAGTCTCGCCTGATGCAGCACTACTTACTTACTCTGTGATATATACGTCTCGCCAACTTTACTTACCACGATATCAAAACTCCGAAAAAAACGGACAGATTTCTGCTATCCATGCGAAAACTAGCACACTACTACTACTACCACTAAACTATTCAACTATAATAGACCAACAAAGTTGTGACACAAGTGGAAGTAGAAAACGGCTAACGACCGTATTAATCGAACGCGTTAGAATAAATATTTCTATAAAAACTACCATCTTCTTTTTGCACAGATAAGCTAAAAAACTACAACTTTCTCGTGTTTCCCTCAGTGTCGTCACCAGACTTTACTTCTCGTCTAGAGTATTTTCATAAACTCATTCACAGCAAATTCTCGCTT
>JAAXOA010003409.1:0-11544 GCA_036561885.1 Salina celebensis
TTTCAAGCCGATATCGGCGTTGCCACTGAATACCCTCCCTTGTAAGCTGACCTCGAACTATTTGCAAAAAAAATGGTTTTAGAAGAGGAATGGACGAAAGGATTCCATTGACCCATAGGACGGCATACAAATAAGGAAGTCGAAAATAAATCCACACCCTCTCTAGCTGCCTCGTTTTCATGCATGTGGCCATAGTCAATGGCATAGACACATAAACCAAAATTTTCAGGTAGTGGAAAAGCTTCAAAGTAGCAAAGGCTGCAAAATGACGCCAAAAAAAGAACTCCGTTTTCAATAGCATTGAACATAATCGATTGTACCTTTTCTTGTATTGGGAATTCACAAGAATCCTTGTCCTGGATTTGTCCAAGTAGAAGGTTAAAGGAATCAATTTTTGGGCTAGTAATGTACAACAAATGTTGGGGGTAATGAGAGACATCGCATTCAAGACTAAAACTGGTCTTTATTCACGAAAGTCTCTAAACGGGAATGAATGCAGGGCAACGTGAACACCAGTTAAGTTTGTCAGTCACGATTAATGCAGCTAGTCACGTGAAAACAAATTATACTGGGCATAAGTATGTTGGCCGGGGAAGAAATACAAATGTATGTAACATACTATTATAGTCTAATAATCTATACGTACATACCAGATGTAGTTCTTTTAAGCTGCATGTCACCCGGAAAAATAGTTACCCTTTTAATCAATTATAATATACAAGTATAATATTATTCCTGTGGCTATATTGGGTGTGGTAATGGTAATGCTTTTAAAAACATACAGGACACACTTGACATTAGGTAAATGAAAAGTAGAAAGTAGAATCAGTCGGAATTTTCCAATCCATAACTGTAAGAAGGTCAATGTATTCCACGTTCCATGTGTTCAGGAGTGTCCAGCAGGTCTAGTTTGTATTTTTTTAAGTTAACAGTGAAGTGAAAAATGAAAATAGTTTAGATGCGTTTGTCCATTCAGTATCAAGTTGCATTGATTTTTGTAATATACAAAATTTTGTGTTGGTTGTGTAGTCGGCAAGTCGGTATTTGGCTAATAGTCCCTTCTCCAAGTTTCAATGAGAGGTGTCTATGAGTCAAAAAAATCGATACAAAACTTAACGTTGGCAGCCCCTGCTTGTGTCGTTGGTAAAGAATTCAAGACGCGGTGATTAAATAACGAAACATTATCTATTAAAATATTACTGTTATGGATACACAACTTTTAGAATATAACTAATACAAAAAAGGTGTCAGCGTATACTAATTTTTTGTTTGCAAGAAAATAATTTCGATTGTAAATGCAATGTTCATAATGTGTAAGAAAGTAGTTCGCTCAACGGGTACAGTGCCAAACAAAGTTACAGTCCATGGCTTTGTTTTCAACATTTTTTCCATTCTTCGAAGATCCTAAAACAATCAATCGATGTGGTTACTATTTGACTAAATAAACCATTAAGACCATTTGAGTTACCATGCTCTGATGAAAATTTGTAGGAAATAAGACCAGCTCTTCTTTCAAATTCAAAGATGCCTGATAAACATCAGCAACAAAGTATACAAGCATTCCAACACGAAGGGTAAAATATCCAAACCCAAACCAGGAAAAGAATATCCAATTCTGAACTGTCCGATCGGTATCCCCAACTAGCCATTCAAACACCTATCAGGATAGAATTAATATGAATTAATCTATGTAAATGTTGCATGTGATATACTATGGATAACATACACGTATTATAATGTACACCGTGTTGTGAACTAAATTCCAAAATACAAGTGGTGACATGCAGTCGCTTAGCTCCTTCACAATCTGCCCAATTTCAAGAAAATCGTTCCATACGTTCGTATCAGGGAACAGGTTATAGCTAGACTGCTTCAGCCACAGTGACGACTTCCGAGTTGGATAATCTCGTGGGTCATCCTGTACCAACTTGCGAATATCTTGTAATTTGTTTCGCAATGAAAATATCAAAACTGTTACTCCACGACATACACTAATTAGAAATACGTCAGAAAATATCCAAGCAAAGACGGCCAAATTGTTTAGGACTGTACTTGTAACAACGAAATACGTGGAGGTTTCAGGAAACAAACGTACCCACTTGTGGTTGTCGCTCAAGATACAAAGTTTGCAAAGATGACAAGTTACTCGAGCTATTGTGAGAGCTGAAGAAACTCCAGTCAGTGTAGACACGTTCGAAAACACCAATTAGTGTAAAGAGGAATGCAATCGATAAGGTAAAGAGTGAAAATTTGGCTCTATATTGACTAGCCAAATGTTGTGCAGCAGAATTTATATTTTGTATAAGTTGACTTATACGGTGAGAACGGAAGTAGAAATGGAGATACATGTAAAAGGTATAGAAATGAAACAAAAGAAGGCGAAACACAACAAATTTTTCAAACACAAGCTTTCGCTTTGAATTTTCGTTGAAATGGTAAAAGCAACGGGCAATAAAGCTGCCCAACTGGAATGTAGTTAGCATAAGGCTCACGCCATTAGCTATTTTCTGTAAACCTTTAAAGCGACTTGCAGTTTTGTCAACACTGATGCGTGTACAAAGAAATAAAATGTTTCCTGTAATGAGAAATAACCGAAATACACCGACAAAAGAATTTTTACGTTTACCCGATGTTTCTGCAGATTTATGCTGCTCCAATCCTTCCATGTGCGCCATTTCAATCAAGTATTGTTTACAGTTCCAAACCTGTCAAACCGGAATGAAATACGTTTTTACGAGCAATTGTATCTTTGGAGGTCTGCTACAAAACTGGATGTTATTTCACCTTTAACTATTTATGATTGTTTTATGTATAAGCTCGTGTTTGATGGCATAATGTTTTTTACCTTCTTAAACACTTTAACTTTTAAGCCCTTAGTGGTTTACTTAAACTTTAACTAAGCTGCTTCTGGTGAATTTTTTATTTCATGTTAATTTTTGTTAAAGATTATTGTAATAATGCACTTGGGTTGTCTTTTAGTATATTTAAATTCGTTCTGATTAAAAATTTCATTGTGTATCCAGTTAAGTGCGTTTGGAAGCTGTCTATGTCTTAAGTGTCAACATGCGCCGAGTTGGACGAGTTAGAAGCTGAGCATAATTGAAAACATACTAAATTTTGATAAGACTTAATGGCGATAAAAGCAGAGCAGCACATAATGACGTTTTGTCACAACTTATATTTCATTTAATGGCCTGAAATAAGACAAGCTAACAATAATAATTTAATATGAAAGCTGGTAATGGGCTCTTGTTAAAATATCATTATTTCATGTTTGGAGATGGAATGGAACTAATTGATTGAGTAAATTTCCATTATTGTCATGGTACTGTCTATTAGAAGTTACTCGTTAGTTAAGTTTCGGAATATCAATAATTTTATCCAAATGAGACACCATGTTATTTGACCATGTCTACAGACTGTACCTATTGACCAATTTGGACCAAATTTGGCACACATGTTCATTTTTCATTGAAGATGTGTGGATCTAATTTATAGGCTCTCAGGTGTCACCGTTCACGAGTTAATTGCGCAATTAGTTAACTGTTATGCATTAAAATTTACGAATTTTTTTATTGGAGACTTCGATAGAGCAGGTTTAGCTGATCAATTTTGTCCATGGCAACCATGCCTAATTATGTAAAATTCTTGAGTTAATGTCGCAATTAAAGTTAACTTTAATGCGTCGAAAATAACGAACAAATTTTATTCGTGATTTTGATAGAACTCGTTGAGTTGATCATTTTTGTCCAGAATACATATGCTTAATTTCGTCGCATTGGCGAGTTGATGGTAGAATGGAAGAAAATTTGAATAAAAAATATATTTAAAGCTGTTTCTTCCGCTACTTTTCTATATTTCGATTGTCGGCTTATTTGAAGTTGCAGGTACCACGGCAGGTAGAATTTATTATAATCTATACAAACAAGATTAGTCAAACGGATCTGTTCCAGAGCAATAATAATGCAAGTTTTGCATAGATATTATCGTTGATTGACGAATATCACAAATAATGTAATGAAGAGACCATACAGCTGAAATGAAACATAACAAAAGGTTGATGATGAACCTCCTATTGTGGAGTCTTAAAAAGCTGTTTTCAAACTTACGCTTCCTACAAACGAAAATGTGAGACGAAACGCCTTGCTCCCACGTACTCCTATACTTCTCTTTACTGTTTCCAGATACATTGCTGACGTTGAGTCAATAGGAACCCGATTCCTGTGAAAGTTTACAATTAGTTCATCAACAGCTTTTGCCGTTAGACGACTGACATCCGCAGGGAAATACAGATTAGCAAAATCCATAAAGAAAAACAAGTCCGTGTAAATATTAGAGAACACATTATCTGGAAAAAAGATCCCTGAAAAGTCGAGCGGATATTCAAACGTGGTAACTGCTATAAACCATGTTATCTGTGTACTAAGCGCGCTATTAATCAATTCGGAAAATTCGGACACTGACTCAAATGTTGCTGTGGCTTTGGACCACAAATATTTGGGCGAATCCCCAGATGACACTTGGGTATTAGGTACCATTGCGTTTAGGTCCTTGAAACTAGCTGCAGCTGTGAACCAAAGGAGGATCGTATGCACGATTATGTAAATATCTGATGTAATGCCAATTGCTGTTCTTGCGTATTGCGTCAGGAAAAACAGAACTGCTAGCAATTCCTTATTAATATCTGCAACGTCACTCCAAGTAGTGTTATTGTTTACACTAATATGAAACATTAACCTTCCACGCCCTGCTAATTTCTCCACCCATGTTTGACCGTCACCAGGTTGCTCTTTGACACGTCCAAGTGTTCCCACAACACAAAGGGTTACCATGTAACAAGTTAGGAAGGAAACAAGCCTAGATTTCCTTAAAACCTTTAGGATATAAAACATAGCCTTGGATAGCGACAGATTTTCGTAATCGAAATACACGCAAACCTTACCCAGAACGTTTTAAGCGAGACTGGTGGATGTCGATAACTATTTACTATTTTCAAACAAGTGTCCTTATGAAACCACAGCTTATAAATTGTCGTAAACTTCTATCCAATATTACAAATGATATGTAACAATCGGAAATAGTATGCTGGATCTTTGCTTGAATTATCGCTTGTTGTAAAGAAACGATCTTGAAAATCTACCGCAAGTTGCACCATACACAGCAAGTGTACGACAGCGCATACAACCTTAAGTTGAAGATGCATCAATATCAATTACAAGACAGATAATTAATAAAGTTCAAAGTTACCTGTTGCAATTTGTTTGTCTTCAGTATGTAGTTCTTCTCTTGGTTGACCATAAAGCGAAATGGGCAGGCACACATGAAATATGCCAATGTGATGAATTTGGAATATGTAGTTGATAAGCAGCATTGTTTTGAATTCGTAATTTTAATTGGCAGAGACATTCCATTGTATGGTTGATTTTGTATCGTACATTTGACATATAATAGGACAAGGGAAGTCAAACTGCCAACTGAGGTCTAGACCAAAAACGCACAGAATGGAACTGATGTAATCTGCCAAATTGGTTTGCAATTCACGTGAAGGTGGAATCATTATATTTTGTTACTTACTTAGTGGCACTTATAGAAATGGACCTTAAATTTTATATCACTAAATGAAATGAGTGCTCGACGAAGTTGGAAGAAAAAATTTTCGAGTTTCTATAGTTACGATTAGTAACGCACGTACTTTACATAGGCTATAACTTGTGCTTTCTAATTCTGTGTGATGAGCACGCCCAATAATTATTTCGATTAAATGTTCGAGTTCAGTTAACACTTTTACTACTATTACTATTCAAATAATATAAGTTAAACTTCTCACATTCGTTCTACATTTATTCAATGAAGAGTTAGTGATTCTGTATGGAAAACATATATAGTAATTGAAATTGCCTACTGGCCGCATCAAAAATAGTAGAGTTGAGAGGTTCAGCCAAATATTTAGAACACAAGAAGGGTCTAAGATGATTGGAAGGAGATTTTTAACAAAACGACAAGGCTTCATAGCAGTTGGAACTCTGTTGGTGTTGTTTGTGTTGAATTATAAATAAGCGACTTGGAGAGCATTAAAGGGATTGACTGGACACAACTTTGACTTGAACCAAAATGGGCTGATAATGATATCAGTTCTTCTGCTAAGAGGCCTACCAAGATTGTATTTTGGATACCTCCTACCTCGTCTGTTAATAAAATACAGATTGAGATTGAACGCCAAACAAGTACCGTGGACATTGTCAACCAGGAACAGAATAGCATCTGTCGTGACGTTGACCTACCCGAATTTTCAAATCTAGGTCCATGCAACTTCTCGTTAGCAAGAGGGAACGTGACTGACGCCGATTCTGTGGTTCTTTGGATGTTCCGAAGCGGTTTTAAAATGTAACTAAATATTCTATATGCATTTTGATGAATAGTTTGATGTTTACTTACTGTTCCCGTGTTTATAACTTGACACTTATAAGGCGCTCGGTTTGGGTGATTTGGACACCATTATCAGTGCAACATTCATTTATACCACCAATTTGTACAAAAACGCACGCATATGATGGTAGAAAAATGGCATGGGTGTTAGGAAATGGGGTAAACATTGCGTTTAGGGAATACAAATCCTACAATCCGAGCGCCTTATAAGTGTCAAGTTATAAACACGAGAACAGTAACATAACCTGTCGTACCTGTTTTACTTTTAGCCCAGAGCTTCCGCCAGTGGAACGCGCCAAATGTGCTACTCATGTTGCCTTCATACGAGAGCTGCCGCCACACGGCACTTGGAATGATGCCCTGAAGGGACAAGTCAACTGGACTATGTCTTATAGAAAGGATTCTGACGTTTGGACTCCTTATGGGAAAACAGTTAAGCTTTCGAAACCACTCAAGAAGGTATCAATTGGTAACTACTCACTGGATGCATGGATGCCCCAGAAAAAGAAATTGATAGCTGGTGTCATGTCAAACTGGTGGACTGCTTCAAAGAGAGAAAAACTTTAAAGAAATGAATGACACTGGAATAGCTGCTGTAGACATCTTTTTGGTGGATGTGGAAAGTCGTTTAAATGTGGAAGACATGCCAAAAACTGTGACTCTTCTTGGGAGCAATTTGGCCTGGATTACAAATTCTTTTTGGCGTTTGAGAACAGTATCTGTGAAGTCTACATCACTGACACGGGATGCTATTCGGGTGACAGTCACAAAACGAAAAACGATTGTCACAGACGGATTCCTTGTCAAAAATGATGCTACAGACCGAAAAGTTAATTTTGGCCGAGTTATGAGAGGTTAAATGTTAACGTTTGAACCGTATTCACTGCTTGATGCATGCATCAGCTGATTGTAAAAGTAAGCATTTTTGAAAAAAAAGTTTTTTCTTAAAAAATCTGAACTAACCGAATTTTTACTCTACTCTTGCTTCAGAATCAGTAAATACGAAATGATACTGATCAAATACCTATGCAACCATTTATCTATTATGGGCGCTTTGAAGATAAGCAGAAACAACTTAAGTCCCATGAAAACAGCACCTAAGGTCCACGCGTTAATCTTTCACCTATCATAGCTTGGCCAAAATTAGCTTTTGCAAAAAACGGTTTTCGGTCCCTAGCATCATTGTTGACAATGAATCTGTCTGTGGTAAGCGTTTTTCGTTTTGCGACTGTCAGTCACCCGAATAGCACCTCATGTGAGAAGCTCTGGCGCACTTTGGAAATTGGAATGGTTCCTGTGGTTTATGGCGGAGGAATTATCAGAGAGATTTACCACCGAAAAGTTGTATTAATGTTATGGACTTCATCTCTTCCGTGAGTTTAATGACGTATCTTAAATTTACAATTTAAACATATTTAAACAAAACACATATTTAAACAAAAAACATATTTAAACAATTTGTTTTCGTTTGCAAACTGGCGTTTTAAAGCATCGGTGGAACTCTACTCACATGTTCGTCCAGCCGCCTTACCAGTCCCTCCAGCCTCCTAAAACCAGTCACCCCTGACTCCTATCCGCTCCCTCCCGCCTCAAATCCTATCCCTCCAGCATCCTTGCAACTGTCTAGCCTTTTAGGTAGGGTCTCTCTTCCAACCCCTGCTGCTCCCTCCAGCCTCCTGACCAGTTCATCCAGCCTCATCACCAGTCCCTCCAGCCTCATCACCAGTCCCTCCAGCCTCCTGACCAGTTCATCCAGCCTCATCACCAGTCCCTCCAGCCTCCTGACCAGTTCATCCAGCCTCATCACCAGTCCCTCCAGCCGCTTCTCCATGCTTTTTCGGCCTCCGGAGACTGTCGGAGTTGACTTGGGCTTGGGCCACGGCCGTAGGGTCATCACTGCCAGCTGCCATGACTCGGTCGTCTCGGCTGACCAGTATCTGTTGGAGACTTAGTACCAAGCGTCTATTCTATTGGAGACTTACTGACCCTCTCACCACTAAATTACCACGTAGACATGCGTAACGATTTATGATATTTTTGCCAGTAGGCAAACTAAAATTATTACATGGGCAAGGATAACCCTACAGGATAAAAAAATTATGCTCCTCCTTACAAGCCAACCGTTGCACCACGACTCGGGAAGGCGAAGGCGCATCTACTCTGTGTATTGGCGGGGGAATCAGCTGGATGTTTGTTTACATTTTCACAGTACAGGAAGGATGCGTCTCTCGTCTTTTTTATCTCTCTTTTCTGGATTTTTTTTGTGAGCAACTTCGCCCGTATGTGGGACCGCTTGGTAGTACCTTTTGTATGTATCCAGGTTGTTAGTTGCGTGACCGTCAATAATGGGTTTCCGTGGTGCTGCGTATTTCGCGAACGTGCGGAACCTAGTATCTAAAACGTTTTGGGTTGGATTTATATCTGGAATAGTCATAGGAATTGGTTTTTCAAGTACTCTAGGATCATGCAGCCCTAAAGAATCTCAGGACGTGAAGCCTGCAAACAGGGCCTTCGCCAGGCCCCTGCTGGACCCTGCAATGCAGGGGGGCCGGGACACAAAAAGCAAGGGAGGGGGCCGGGACAGGGCGAGAAATATAATAATAAACATTATGAACGCGACAATATTACGACTTTTAGCTGATACATCTCTGTATCGCATTGCTTGCTTAATATCGCAAGCCTTGATTTATCGCTCAGTTTTAATTAAAAAACCAAAATGCTAAAAAGTACATAGTTATTGCTGATACATATGTGCCAACTGCTGCAAAATACGTTTTTGAGTAAATGCAAAGAAGCTTACGTTATTTGGGAACCTTTTGATGGAATAGTTTTTTTTCAAATTAAAGTTTGAGTTGTGTTGACTGGTGAGCAGGTTAATCAGTAGTAAACAGATGTCTTATTGGTACGGTACGGGTACAGTACGGGGGAAAACACAAGTGAGATTTTAGGTAAAAAAGGTTTGGTTTACATACAAGTACGATTTTCAGTTTTTGGAAAAAAATAGTGGTCTTTACACAGGTAGAACGAGATGCTTACCAACATTAGGGAAAACCGTCTAAATAGGAACAGAGAAAGGCAATTTACGAATTGAGTAAAGGTATTATCAATAGCTATGGCTACGGTTTTATGGATGAGGCTAGTTGGGGGCCGGGAGTTTCTGTGACGCAGGGGGGCCGGGACTGCCCAAGCGAAGGCACTGCCTGCAAAGAAGATGGTAGCTGAAAAAGTATGGTGGGAGCACTACGAGGATGTGGATATACAACAGGATGCAGAGGCGAAACTACTAGCTCAACAAGTTCGAGTTCTCTGTTGGGTTCTGACTGAGCCAAAGAACCACAAGAACCGAGCAGTCGCTGTAAAAAGGACTTGGGGGAAAAGATGTACGTGAAAGTTGTTGTTCATGAGCTCCCAAGCTGGTTACCGTAATGTTCCCTTAAGCGGCAAAACCCCAGTACAAATGCCCTAATATGTTGAATGGTTTATTGCCACTAGATTATGAACTCCTAAGCATTGCTTTGCCTAACCTTACAGAAGGAAGGAAGTTCCTATGGGGTAAAACCAAAGCTGGCTTCAAATACGTGTTCGAGAATCATTTCAAAGACTTCGACTGGTTTATGAAAGGTATTTTCAATTGGTAACAGTACTCAACATGGTAATGACATCTCAGTGTGTTAATGTGTTAGTGTTAACCCCGACATGTTAATGCTTCCTCCATAGCCGATGACGATACGTACGTGGTTGAAAACCCAAGGTATTTTCTGAAGGACCACAATTCATCCCTTCCAATTTACTTCGGCAACAAATTAAAGCCAGAAGTTAAACAAGGTTTTATGAGTGGAGGAGCAGGTTCGTGCTGCAATGGTTATTAATAGTTCTGGCTGGGTCTTGAATTGTGTTTTCTGATTGGGTTTCCAGGTTACGTACTCAGTAAAGCTGCCTTGAAAAAGTTGGTCCAAGAAGCTTTTCCAAATTCCACTCTATGCCTGACAGGAGAAACGTCAAAGGAAGATGTAAGAATTGGTAAGAAAACGAAATGCTTAAGAAATTACGGGCATACGCCGTCAAACACTGAATATTCATTTACAGCGCAATGCCTCGGTGTCGGAGTGGTGGCAGGAGATTCTCGCGACAGATATGGTCGCTATAGATTTAATAGTTTGAATCCAGGCGTCAACCTAATACCTGCTAAACTGAACCGGAAAAAATGGTACCGGGACTACATATAATACCCAAAGAAAGAAGCAAGTGTTTTGAATGTTATTTTAATTTAAATTTCCCTCGTCTTTTTCAAGGCTATATACAGGTAAACTAGACTTAACATATTTCCAATTTGATTATAGGGACTGGAGTGTTGTTCGGACGAAGCGGTGACCTTCCATTATGTTCCACCATCTGAAATGTATGTATTTGAGTATTTATTGTACCATCTGAGGCCTCTTGGTATCACGCCAAGTCCAACGAAATTACGGCCATCTTAATATTTTAGTTTGTCAGCAATAAAATCTCGTAGCGAATTCTCCAATGGGGTCAACTCAACGCCACTATTGTGGAATTAAGTAGCTGTCACAACATGCGTAGCCGTCTTCACCCTAGCATGCCTGTCAGTCTGTGAGTATCTCAATAATCGGTCTCATTAAAGCTATATATTTAAAAAGTTAAATAGTCTGCCATTGAAGAAGTCAATCAATACTTTTAAAATGACTCGATCGTCGCATCTTGGTGGTGGTGGTGAAGTGGGTTCCCGCTTTAGTGTTTGTTGTTGTTGTGATGATGTGTGCAACTTTTTTTAAGGGAGCATGATACGCTAATCTGGTTAGTTACGTAACATGTATTAAACCCTTGACTTCTATCCCGGTTTGTAGCAAGCCTGGTAAATGTTTGTTGAATAACAGCACAAACATTTTTGAAGATTTTATAGTTAAATTCCTCCAACTGTTCTATAAATTAAAGCTGTTAAGAACAGCTATAATGACGAAGCTGAACGTTATCACTGAATGTGACAGTTTAATAGTCTGGTGGAAACGTAAAACAGGATGAAAAGTACAGTTATAAGTTTTGATTTAGGATATGCGTTAATAAATAGCCTTGGCAGCGTCCTTTCCAAGGCTACGTCATGTA
>JAAXOA010003410.1:0-11541 GCA_036561885.1 Salina celebensis
CCAACGAAGGAAGTTCCCAATCCGACTTGCATACTCAATGACCAGACCAGACATTTGACAAGATTGGTCTTTATTTACCAACAACTGTGTTCACACATGGTCAACTGTACACTGCTCTTTCACGTGTGCGAAGCAAGAATGGATTCTCACTGCAGTTATGTGCCACCGGAAGCCAAGCACAAATTTTGGAGAATGATGATGAAACATACACGTTCAACTGTGTGTTTATGGAAATTTTGTAGATGATTGCATTTAGTGGATATGTTAGTTAAATGTATATAGCTAAGAAATCTGCTAAAATAAAGTAACTCGGATAGAAATCTGTTCCAACAATTAACTACAGACAGGGCCAGGGCCAACACCTATATAAGCGTTGTTTGTTATCGGAAGCCGTCGTATGACGGCTAGCATCCTAGTTTCAACCTTAAAGATTGACCACACCATAAACCAATTAACTGTAATTTTACAGTTTAGAAATAGGTTAATGAATATTTATGAAAATAGATTTTTAGAAGTATTTAGATTTTATTGACTCTTAGGACAGAGATTCAGCCCACATTTACAGGTATTTCATATACACGCTATAACACACAAAAACAAGGTCTATTTGATTTTATTGTTTGCTTGCAACAGATAAAATTTCCTAAACAACTTTAACAACACGATTTTACCCATTCCCCAGAAATGTAATGAGCCATTTCTCAGTAGCATCATCATCTCCATTTTATGATGATGACTTGCCATTATAATGCCTCTTCCATATTATCTGTCTACGGTAGCCCTGGTATAAGGTCGGAGTTTGTGATTAAAAACAGCCCAAATACTCTTGATCAGATTATCATTTTGTATGCCTTTTGCGTGGTTCGTTTTCATTTAATGGATTAATGCTGCAGTTGAGCACTAGATCACGTAACCCCTTTGTTTTTATTCCTATTATTACATGGATTTTATGAGCAGCCCATCATCATATACGCATCCTTTATTTACTTTTATCATTTAACCCATTGTACCCGTCGAAATACCCTTTGGCTATGGTTAATTAACCATTTTGATTTGTTTTAATGGAATGAAATGCGTTTCTAAAGTGTATAATCGGTGAGCTACAATGAACACTGATGAGATTGATGCTCCTTTAGGTTTTCATACAAAGAACAAATAATATTACGCAATAAAAATAACATTTGAAAGGGGAGAAGCATCGATATTTGTTATGATGAAAACAGTTCATATTTGTTAATACTGGACAAGTTGGCTCGCCAGTTTTATTCATGTGAAATTCATACCACTTTATTTCCAAACCACCAAACTTGCATTACAGAGCAAACTTTAAAAGCGGATGCAACAATAAATTTTGCAGAAAGGAAATGCATTTTATCTTTTCATTCTATAATGAAACAAAGTAAAAGCAGACAAATAAATGCATAAATGTGAAAGTCAGGAAGTAAGCCCTGTTCTCCCAGTCGACTGGCCAGTGTACTGGTAGTAGCAAGTGTGTTTCTGCTTTCAACGTGCCCATTTTTTCCACTAAGCCTTGTTGATACCCTTTGGCTGTCTATTGTCCGAAATGGAATTATGCATGTTATTTCAATGTCGCTCCAGGTTTTCATTAATTTAGATTTGAGATAATTTTCTCTTTGTAACCATCATGATTGCACTTTGAAACTCATCCCTCCTGTGACCACTGGTTTTCATTTCACTTCAATACGTTTTAGTTTCCATGTATATGCATGTTCAACATTGGAATGTTCTCAAAGTGAACGGGTATGACTGACAAGCCACCGTGGAATAACGACACAAGACGAAAAACCACATAGAGTGTGCTTGCGGTTTGAAGTAGGAAATACTGGGAAATTCCAGGATGATTAAAAAGGCGGATGTACTGTTGCTTTCAGCAGTCAGCAGTCTCAAGTGCATTTTCAAAAAACTTTTGTGATCCAGCTTGTACCCTTCATTGAATCTTCTGATTAGGTTAAAGTACAATGACATCGTTGTAATGCAAAGTAGCCTCATGATACCATTCTAATAACAGTTTTAATGGAAACCTCGTTTTCCGGAATTTGGCAAACTGTAAAAACAAATCATATCAAACTATTTAAGAACTCCCATGTCCTTAGCGATAAAATATAATACGTGAAAGTTTCCAGTTTTTATAAAATCCCAAAACTGTGTCAAACAATAACAAAAAAAAAGCTTTTCAAAGAAAGAAAGAAAAACTTCTGGAACTTCTACGTTTAGTTTCGCCCAAGCCTAATTTTTATTTACTTGGTTGCGCCGGTTACGGAAAAAGTCAAAATTATTATATTCCATTTCCATATTCATAATCTGCGTTAGTGAGACATCTGGGAATAGTCGGACTTTCTCCAAAAACTTAAAATTATTTCAACAAGTCAACGCACTTCCACATTTTTCGTATCTCAAAACGAAGATGAAATAAAAATGGTAGAAAGCAGTTATGCAAGTCCGAGAAAACTCGTCGTGTACTTTTTAGTAAAAACAACTTTCCAAGATTGGTTTTCGTCTCTTTGAAAGTTTTCTCCTACAAACCGACCTGGGACATATATAAGATGACACACTTGGGTACCTAAATTATCACTACCGCCATTTTCTATCATTCTTATCAAGACTACGATCCTTTGTTCAATTTCTTTAATTTTTAGAATGTAGGTAAAATTTGGCTCAACAATAATGCTCTCTCTCTCTCCCTTGGTTCTCTTTTGTTTCAATTTGAATTGAACTAGACAACCTGACTAGCCTTCTAGAAATAAAAGGAATACTTCCCTTTTCATCTTTTTTCCCTAAAAAACATCTTTGCTCGAAAAAGAGCTGGACGCTATCATTCTCCCTAAATAATCCAAAGCACGTTTCTTTTATCGCTTCTGTTTCTCACAACTTTTCAACTTCCACTGGAAAAAAGTTAAGATTCTTCTTGTGTGTTATCAGAATTTTCTTACCTTTTCAAAAAACTGAACAAAAGAGTAATGATAAGTTTGCAAAGTAGTCTACTACTGTTTCCATGGGTTAGCATACTGTGTCGGTGTCATTTTGATTATCAAGAGCACAGTCATAGAAACAGTTTCTAAAATGAGACAGTCAAAAAGAGGGTCTTTAGTAGTTATCATTTCGGTAATAGTTGTGTTCATCATCAAAAGGGTTTAATATTTTTCATCCCTTTATCCTATTACATGTTTAGATGCACTGTATTTTGTTTTTGATCTAGATGGGGTCTCTTGAAAACAGCATGGTGTTGTGATCACTTGCATCTGCATGAAAACAAACAAACAAATATCTGGGAAAATGCATCTCACAGTAGTATGTCATGTTTTATTTTGATGATGCACTTGTCTCAAAAAGAGCTCTTTGAAAATCTTAAAAAGAAAAGGATTATAGTTTTAAGTTGTCTTGTCGGTGAAACCCTGGAGCTTGTGTGCAAAAAATCAGCTCGATCTGATAAAGTGTTCAAGAGATATCGTGATAACGGACAGACGGACAGACGGACGGACAGACAGACAGACAGACAGACAGACAGACAACCTCGACGATTTTATAAAGTAGCTTTCGCTACTTAATAATTTTCTTGAGTTCACGTAATCATTGTAATCTTCTTGAAGTACAGCGAATGGTCGAGTCCACCCCACCTCTTCTATTTTTTGATGAGCCGAACAAGATTTTGAAAAAAAGTATATAAAAGGAGTCACATTAGATTATTAACTGTGAAGTGAGCGGTGTAATAAACTTGACGAGAGCTATGGTGGTAAATTTTCTTATCTAGACAGGAGGCATTCATGCATATAAAATTTTCAGGAAAAAAAATTATGTACACAAGTAAAAGTTTATGGTGTGGGTATCTTTGTTAAAGAAAAAAACGACGATGAAAGGGTTAAGAAGACAGATAATTTAAGTTGTCGTCGAATACTCATAATTTGTTTTTTCGTGGAATACCAAATGGTGAGAAAAAGTTGATGAGGGCATACAGTAGTAAAGTAAACGGTAAGAGGACGAACGGACTGTTTTTGATTGTGGATGGATCTCTCCAAAAATAGACTGGAGCCTTACAGGGAGTTTAAAATTAAAGACTGACGTATACAAACTAGAGAAGTGATCATTAAACCGGCAAACAATTTTGGTTCAGGATCATTCTGCTAAAGATTTTCTTCCAAGATGGTCTTGAATTACTGACTGTTTGTTTATCAACAAACACATAAAACCAACACCAAACACAACCCCCTATCAATAACTAAAGTCGTTTGGCTATTTTCAAGTTGACTGGTGTTGTTACAATGTGGTTAGAAGTTCACCCAAAACTTTTCAGATTTTCACCCCCTGTTTGCAACTTTTCCTGATTCCATTAACTGAAATCATCCTCATCTTCTCCAAACTGATATAAAATGAATGACACCATGAATTACGAGTGATTCCTTGGGAAAGACACATAGTGGTGATAACGTCACGTTAAGATTATAACTAAATTAGCTATTTGTGAATTAAAACAATACGGAAACTCCTAACTTCCGTTTTATCGTTATCTCCTTTGCGCTCGGAAAGAGTTTTCTCTTCATAAGCCATCCAATGTTTTTGTGGGTTTGCTAATTAACTTGATCGAATTATCTTTGTTATTTTAGACGGCCCAGAAGAAGAATGCTGATTGTCTGGTGATGTTTTTAGTGATGGTAATGTCTACTGGGGGTGGCTAAATCGACAAGGTAAAGGTGGCTTTAAATATGTCTGGTGCAGAGTGTTTCTATGCAATAGGGCCAAAAGTTACTAAATGTGTTTTTCTTCACAGAACAATTCTCCTCTCAAGAAAACTTTCTCATGTTTATTTTCTCTTTCTTGTGAGTTTTCCACCCTCTCAAGTGAGAGAATATGTGCCTTAAATAATCACAAGTTGCCTTCATGCGTGAATGTTTTCATGAGAGAAAATGTGAAGGGGAGGTGGATAAAGTATGCATGTGTGTATTTTCTCCTGGTAAAAAAAGTTAGTGTTGCACTCTCATAGAATAAGGAAAAGAGAAAATTTCATTTTACGTTTCCCCAGAAAAACAAGATGCACTTTGATGTTGTCTGTCTTCCTAACGACGTCTTTCCCTAATTTTCTTTAACTCACGAAATGAATGGGGTAACGCATCGAGGATTTCTTGATGAAACTCTGGAGTTATTTTGTGATCTTCATTCTATCGAAGGAGTGCTAGAGGCAAAAAAACACTGAATGAATTGATATGATGATATCTCCCCCAATGTTGTTGTTATTTCTCTTTTGTTTCCAGCCCATCCAGGAACGAGCCATTTTCTCACTTGTACAAATCATGATTTACGAATTTATCAGATTTTCATGCATTCGTGGTTTTTACTCAAAATGATTATGTTTGGCTGCCCGACTGCTGTGTACTGTTTGCACACAAGAACACGCGGATAAAGCACCAAGGATAAACATCTTTTCTCAGAATTATGATGAGTTTAGCCTGAAGGAAAAGTGAAGTGAGTACTCGTGCAAAAAGAGAGAAGTAACGAATGGCGGTGCTGGCTTTTTGATGAGGGGAACCCTTTCTTAAAATGAAACGATACTTTAACGATCCTATCAGGTTGAATAAACACGGGAAGATAGATTTGTTCTTAAAATAGAAGTGTTTCCATAGGTACGGAGTGTATTGACAAAAAGCAGCAGGTAGTTATGTTCATACAGCAGTAAAATTTCGTACACACAAGAACACGCGGATAAAGCACCAAGGATAAACATCTTTTCTCAGAATTATGATGAGTTTAGCCTGAAGGAAAAGTAAAGTGAGTCAAAAAGAGAGAAGTAACGAATGGCGGTGCTGGCTTTTTGATGAGGGAACCCCTTTCTTAAAATGAAACGATACTTTAACGATCCTATCAGGATGAATAAACACGAGAAGATAGATTTGTTCTTAAAATAGAAGTGTTTCCATAGGTACGGAGTGTATTGACAAAAAGCAGCAGGTAGTTATGTTCATACAGCAGTAAAATTTCGTTTAACACGTTTCCAAAGAGGACACCCATTGTTTTATATATTAGTGAGTATGGAGGATACGGACTTCACACCTGTTTGAGATGTCGGCTAACATCACCGATGAGACCCAAGATGACGAGCACTTTTACGGCTGAGTTACCTTGAATATTGGGTTTTGTTTCTATGCAATATGCTTGAGATTTAAATGTGGCTGGAACGCATTCAATACAGTGCGTTATATGCTTTTTTAAATAAACTGATAAGTGGAAGGAAGCAAAGGAAAGTACGGTCGCAGTATTTCAATAGACTTGAATTATTTTCGCGTTAGAAATCGTTGTTTTTATAGAAGTTTAAAAATGGTCCTGGATGTTTGTACGGAACAATTAAGTGAAAACAGCCGTATTTGATTTGCTGAAACTCATTTTTTCCTGCAATTTCAGGTACATGCAGGTAATATTTGGTTTATGAACGATATTGCATGATGTATTACGTCAAAATTAAAACCTTTTACATCGATCAACAAAATCGGAAACTAGCGAATACCAAACATTCATGGTGCGGTAGTTATGGATTCATAAACACACGCTGTATAATTTGCACCTACTAAAGAAAACCATCTTTCTTTCACTTGACGGATTCTTAAGCATAATGAGACTTGAGTTGAAAAAAGTAAAATAGTGCTTCTTTGCATACTGATTTTTCCCACACAAGACTGGCATGCACCCAAGTAGGTGAATGTAAAACGTGAAGCTACACATGATAATGTCTCGCATACCAGCTACCTGCACCGAGATGAATTATAACTACACAAATCATAAATAAATCTACTTCTCACCGGTCTTCTGGCATTGGTGATCTTACAACTAGCTTTAGAGATTAGCAAAGAAGCATTTAGCTTGTCAGTGGAGTCGCTTGTTCAGTACTTTTTTGTGAATTTACCTACAGCAGCCGTAAGAAAAAAAATAGCTTTTCTCTTTACGGTGTGTGCTATATAACCTTGAAGATGAAGTCAACGATGAGCTAAACGAAAGTTGATCACGCTGACGATGAGCTTGCATTTTTTTACATTAATGACAGAATGTGCATTAGTAAATATTATGGTAATACTCTTCTACAAAAGTAACCATTACTTGAGAGATTAGCAAAGAAGCATTTAGCTTGTCAGTGGAGTCGCTTGTTCAGTACTTTTTTGTGAATTTACCTACAGCAGCCGTAAAAGAAAAAAAGAAGAGCTTTTCTCCTTACGGTGTGTGCTATATAACCTTGAAGATGAAGTCAACGATGAGCTAAACGAAAGTTGATCACGCTGACGATGAGCTTGCATTTTTTACATTAATGACAGAATGTGCATTAGTAAATATTATGGTAATACTCTTCTACAAAAGTAACCATTTTTCAAACCGGGTGGTCCCACAGCCAGTATGTTTCTCTATATACCTGCTGACTGGTGATACACCTTGAAGATGATGTTTGATTTAATGTAAGAGCTTTGTATGTGTGAGGTTTTAAAAAAATAAATAGAGTTGCACTTGTCCTGGATGTAAGCGATGATAAGCTGTGATTCTTTTCTCTGTGTAAACTTAAACTTGTAAAACATATGCCACACATTTTGCTGGTCATGATGGTCTACATGAAAACTAGTAGCTTTAAATAAAGTGCCCAGTCATTAACTTATTAAAAGATACTTCCTCTTGTCAACTTGGATTATGAGTACAAAGAAGCAATTGAAAAGAAAACGATGTTTCCATAAATACAAGTTAGTAAACAAGATGTTCTTATTTTTTGACATGCCTTTTGCGGTGGGTGGAACTGAAGCATTTTTCTCAGGGTTGGGATTCTAATAGATTACATACATAGACTATCCCAAAACAGAGTCTTCAAATTATGCAGTCATTCATTTGAATTGAAGACTTTGTGTGAGTCTAATTGCTCCTACAATTTAATGATCTGTTTTGCTTTCATCTGCGCCTCTTTATAATATGAACATGTTTTTGGGGTTCAATCCGTCCAAAAAATTCGTTGCCATGATATGTATTCATTCATTATTCATTCTAATTGTAGGGTTTCCTTGGTTCCCACCTATTGCTAATTTTTTCGTGCAATTATCAAAGCGAAATGATCAGTGAAAATACTACCACACAAAACGTAACATTATTTTTGTGAAACGAAGATGTAACTTGGGAGACTATGTACATATAGGATGAGGAATCACAGACAATTATGCCAGAATTGAATTACAGAGGTAAAAACCGAGTAATTTTGTTCAAACACGCAAAAATAGTTGATGATGAAAGAGTATAGAAAAATTTACAAACGTATGAGAAATGAGCCCGTTGGCTAGACTTGTGAGGTAATCATTTTCAGTAATTTTTAATATGTCTGAATACTTTATAGTATAGTGTTTCGGACACTGAGAAGCAGATAAGAACAAAGTTGGTGTACAACATTTCTGATATTTTGACATAGAATATGAAATTTTTGCTGTGGCTACTTGTGTTTTTTGCTTTAAGGGGTAAAAAGTTGAGTGAAATCTAAATTAAAAGTTTTTTTTCATAACCAGAAAAATACTAGAAAAAGTTTCAATTTTTAAAAAGTAACGTGATAAATGCACACTCTAATCAAGTCAGGTTTCTGTTGCCCTGCATTCTTCACCTCTTGCAGTATCTATGGAGCCGGTTGGAATCATGAACTCGACTGATGCGTTTTCATAAACACAAATTCAGAAGCTGCTCTTCGTGATCGTTTTCTGAAATCCATAAGCATTTTTAATTGCGAGATCCAGCACACATTCTGGAGGTGGACATGATTACCCATCTTGCTGTAATTCAGGTATCTCCACAGTAGCCTCTTCAACTGGGAGGTCGAGAGTTGAAGTTTTTTAACTTTACAGTTTATGAAAGTGGTTGCATTTGAACAAACACTTGTTACATGACGTTTGAAGAATCGTCTGCCACAGAAAGTAAACCCTGATTTTCCTCTTTTACATGAAAAATACGAAATAAAATTCCCTGCTGTTTTTGAATCCAGATTGAAGACCGTTCATACTTCAAGTACTTGGTAGTATAGTAGTTGTTCATCAGTGTGGTCATACAGTACAAATTCACAAGCTTTTCATTGTGTACATTTACTTCACCCTTTACAGATTTCATATGCGTTAATGTAGACTTAGGCTTAAAATTTAAAACAATTTTTACATTTTTAAACACTTGTATAAAAAATATTTCATGCAATACTTACTCATCTATAGTTCAACGAACGGAACGTACTATTTCTCCTATGTTAATCCCTTTTCATTCAGATAAATCTTTCATTCATCAACATATTACTTTTTTCGCAGTCATGTAGTATGGATTTATATTTTCAGATTTTTATCCGGTTTTATCAAACATTCAATCGATTTTTTTTGCACTCTAATCCATACCATAATCAATCATAAATTCAAATGACACGAAACATTTCAAGCATCTTTTCTTCCGAATCTTTCGTACTAAACCGGTCTCCATCTCAAAACTTCCTTGATTAAACTGTTCGTCTGCCAAAACGCTTAGCATTTTATATTCCGTTTTTCCTATCTTGCAATTAAACATCTTCCCTGCATGATTGTACACAATCTTTGCTCCTGTTTTACCTGTTGGTAATGATAGGACCTCATTTACCCTGAAACTACTATCACCAACCACCAGTGTAACACCAAAAACGCCTGTATCAATCATCCAGACTAAAGTCAAGATATTTTTTTTGCATCTCTGCGTTCATCATCTCAGCAGTGGTCAGTCGGTAGGAAGTTCGGACAAAGATCAAGATCAATATTTATTCCTCCCACTTTTCTCCCTCTACCACTTTTTTCTCTTTGTGATGATTACCTTGAGGATTGACTTCGCTTTTTGTCTTTCTTTTAAGCTATGTTACTTTTCGTTTTCTAATTTTCTTGAAATCTTTTTTATTGGCAATAGATTTGCTTGCAGCAATTTTTATAAATCTACAAAAATTCTTTCTTTTTTAAAATGAAATCATACCATTACATTACGTGAAATTACTAGGTTCAAAGGCTCGACGATTTGTTGCATGCACCGGTGTTTCTGTCTTTTTTCACTTTGAAACAAAACTTTTAGTGAACCAAAAAAATCCATAATAATAGCACTTTTAATGGGAATAATCCTAGACCTAAGGGGCAAAAAATGCAGAAGCACGCAAAAAAACACGCACATATTTCAATATTTCTGTTTTCATTTAGTTTTTGTATGCCATTCAGGTACAAGTACTGCCTTCAATAGATTTTTAAACATTTCAAAACGAGTCAAGTTCATCTTTTTTCACCGATCACAAAGTCGCAGACTCTTGATTTCGTCTGTCTGATCTCTTCCTTGTTATTTCATCGCTTCCAGCGTGTATACCTGCGAGTGTGGTATTGGGAAAAGATGCTTCATTAAAAATCCATGCCATTAGTCATAATATTAATCCACAGACGGAACAAGAAGAGCACAAGTTTAAAATACTGTGATGGTCAAGCCTTAAAAAAAGTAGCCGCCCCTGTGTGTAATCTTAGCTGAAGCTAATAACAGTGCCAACATTGGAAAAAAAGCAGTAGTGCAAGAGCAAAAAATAATCACTTGAAGCTACCATAAACGTACAGGAGCTACTCCTGGATAAAAAGTTGACCTCTTGAACATAAAATCATTTTAATTTCTGGACAAGATTCCTTTTCCACTCTTAAAAAAAAAGAATGAAGCAGTATATTATTCTGATGAAGGTTATAAAACGCACACTTTTACTTCGCCTAACATCAACACACCCCATAATAATATTATTTATTGAATTCCCATCGAACAACATATCAAATAGCATTCTCAAAAAGAGTCCGCATCAAACAAAAAAATAGTTGATGGTCAGCAGGAGTAAATTGTTTGCACGACGAGTCTGATGTTGCAGCTGGAGAAAATAGTTTCTCCAGAAAAACTAGTTTTTTTATTCCTTGCCCATTACTTATATCAGTTATTGTTTCAAGGGGTGAGCTAAAATGCAACAAATAAAGTTTAATAAAGAATTTTTAAGTGGATTTTCAAAAAAACATGTTTCGATCCGTTCTCGGGAACTTGCATTTTGAAAGTTGCACTTACTTTTGGCCTTGTGACCATCTGTCTCACATTGCTTGCCGAACAATTTTGTGGCCCTGTTTCACACTGAAGAAGAAACAAATTTTCACCTGCTGCACAATGTAGGAAATCTCTTGAACAAGAATGTTAACATGTAATTTGTTATCCTGGAAAACGATGAAGTATGAGGTGTACCATTTTGTTCTTATACTTGTCATATTATTAGCGACTTTTTTCGGCACCCCACCACCGTCACCGTCAGGATTCCAAAGTCCTTGTTTTCTCTACAACAAAAGGATTGGAATTGAACTAACTAAACCATCTACATGCCAGCCATCATTATGAAAATTCTTTGATACCACACGACAACATCTCTAGTCCAAGTGTAGAAGCAACTAACCAGTCAAAATCATCGTACATGTCATTCGTTAATATTAATCTGTCGATAAAGTCTACTTTTCATGTTTGATGTTTTATGTA
>JAAXOA010003411.1:0-11539 GCA_036561885.1 Salina celebensis
ACAATGTCTTTGTCTCATGGTGCCATGGGACTCTTACAGAATCACCAAGTCAAGTTTGTATTGACCACACTGGTCAGAGATCATACAAAACAAATCTATTACACAAAATACGTCCAACACACAAATGAAATGATTGAATTGTTTGTGTCTATTGTACAAAATCATGCATTTCATTACAATTTCAGCGTCCGAAGAAGCTTTTGTTATTGGAACCACTGTTACGCGATATTTATTTCAAATATGGCAAATAAAACAAATTCTTGTCATGATGAATTTTAATAAAATAAAATGGGTTTCTTTTATTTAAAATCCTCCACTCTACCTTATAAGTTACCTTTATAGCAAAGGGCTGTCCTTATATACAAAACTTTAGGAAAATTGGAAAACAAAGCTGCATACATTCATTTTTAGCTAATAATACGGCATAGTTTCTTTCATATCATATCCTTCAGTCGGATATATTCCAGGAAAAAAAAAATCCGCAGCCAGAAAAGGATTTCCAACCAAAATCTGTTGTGCTTTAACAAAATAAACTGATGATGACTGACACTTCTATTGAACGCTTCCCCGATGTTTGAGTGTGTCCCACCGTATGATTATACCTCTTAGTGATTCTTTGAATCACAGAAGAAAATTTAAGAATATGCTATAACGCAATCAGAATTTGTTCGTCCGTATGGTTTTAGACCACCAGTGGCTTGTGAAAGACTTTTTTGTCCGTCATGGTAACAGTTCGTCTTTCATCCAGTTCAATTTCATATATGTTTGGTTGTTTTTATGGTTTATAAGATGAGTGAAAGTATAACATTGGTAGAAAAAATGAAAAACGCATGCAAAGCAGAAAAATCTTTTGAACAATCAACTAAAAGCAGTTTTCTGCTTGTGCAACAAAACGTCCCAATGAGGGTCACCTTTTTATTATATTTTAGTATCTGTAGGTAGTTCTAAATCAGATATGCATTAGTTTATGGCATTGGTAACCATATTTGTCATACGGACGCTATAATACTGAAATGACAAGTTGATTGGAATGGCGACGACCAACCACTTTTGCATCCATGTTGTCAATAGTTTGAATTATCCAAACTAGGCAACTTTCTAACAGAAAACATGCTTGCGACAACAAGCGAATTCTGTCTGCTTTCGTGTAGAAAGACGTCGCTGTAGATCTATGTTCGTAGAACTAACTTCTGGCAAGCAAGGCACCAATCTTTTCTTTTCTGTTGTTTCCCTCACAAAATTAGACTTTTCCCAGCCCTATTTTCTCATAGTTTTTCTTAGGTTCTGAAAACATGGACATGGGAATGAAAAGGTTTGAGAAATATACATATTATATGTAACTGGCTCTCTTGTTTCTGGTTCAGCCTTGTACATTTTGACGCAACCGATTCCCGCTGATGCAATTTTACCTGCCGCCCAAGGCAAGGCAAGAATAGGCAGAAATGTAATCATGTAGCTATATTATTATTGTTAGGTGACTTCGAATAATTAATACTAAAGTGACTGAAGTTTTCTGAAAATCCAATAAATGCGGACCCCTTGAGGGATGTTTTTTGTTCTTCCAAGATGGAGGTATTTTCAGCGAAACAAAAAAAGTGTTTTTCTTTTGTATATGACTCACTCAGTCAATTTTGTTGGAACTAAATTCCCGATTATGTACACTAGAGTCTATTCTGTCTAATATCTTAGAGCAACCTTCTAAAAATGTTTACTTGTCCCTTTGCGACCACCTTCAACTTTCTCAAATCCCGCGATGCCCCGAAAGTCCAACTTGTTGCAGTTAACGTACGTGCTGCTGTTCACATATGTGCACGTGTGAATGCATCCAGCACGATGAAACAATGCATCGTGACATTTAGTGCAATACAGTACGCAAGAGTTTGTTTGCTTTAATAATATGTAGTCTTTTTGGACATAAATTATGTAATAAAGAATGAAATGATGAAATTTCATAGCATTTCGTAGCATTCTAACCGATGATCCTGATGGTTATGATTCTAGTTCTAGACCTAAAGGATCCATCTAGCAAGTTGATCTCGACGTGAAAAATAAAAAATAAATTACTAGGTCACCAGCACGGATAGTTAATCATTACAGTTTTGTTGTTTTTGTTAATTCAAATGAGCGATTTTTTGATTTAGATACATTGTCAAAACCCTATTTGTGTGAAAATGTATACGTACGCGAAAGTCTTTAAATATTCTACTATAGGAGAAATTTGCGCACATGGACCCAAGGTGAAGTATGTGAGTGAACCATCAATATTCAACATCATGGGTACAAGAAATAGCCAATTTTTTTNTCTACTATAGGAGAAATTTGCGCACATGGACCCAAGGTGAAGTATGTGAGTGAACCATCAATATTCAACATCATGGGTACAAGAAATAGCCAATTTTTTTTCCAACCACGTCTCATAGCATTCATCACAAAAAGGATGTGTTTTAAAGTAAAGGCCATGTAAAAAAAACATCTTCTATTTGATGTACAAGAAGCAGGATTTAAATGAATGTTCAGAGAAACTCATTTTGTTGTTTGTACTAAACATGTATATTCCTGCATCTTATTCTGTTCCACAATGTTGTTTTAGTATTTCTTGAATATTAACCAGTAGAATCAAATATAGAAAAGTTGCTATATTATAAAATGATTATTATAAAGTAGCTTGTATTATTTAGGATTTTTTGTTAGAGTATCCATGAATGATGTGTTTGGAAAAGTATTCAAGACAATACGTATTAATTACTTATACAACCTGCTGATTGAAAGTTCTACAGGCGAAGGCCTAACAGTTCATTTTAAAACAGTCATATAATATATGTTTACAGTTTCCATGGTTATACCGTGTGAATTATGTAGAATGTGATTTTGAAATCAGTTGCAATTTACGGACGGACAGACAGACACATTGCTGTGCCGAGTGCCGACTGTGAAATGTTTACAACAACGCAAGAGCACGCTGAAGGTAGTGGTGGTGGAACATAATAAAAAAAAAATCAAAAGAAACTAGTAAAGCTTCAGCACTTTGCTCAGAAACGAATTTACTTGCTAAGTAGAACATGATGCTCCATGCAAGATTTTTTGGTTCCCTTCTAAATCTTGCTCCTTAATGCATTTTCTTCACAGTTTTACTTTAAGACGCTCATGCAGTTGATTACGCTACACCTCATGTGTACATAGGACTTTCAGATACATTACGAAAAACACAGATGTGATTGTTAGCAACTGCATTCACACTTTTTAGCCTAGGTACTAATAACAAAAAGTTATCAGCACACAAGCTTGAAAGGGAAAAGGAAAAAAGACGGATATTTCTAACTTGTTTAGTTAGAAAAGCAAAAGGGACAAAAGATTCAAAGGATGGTGATCTGATATGTGTTATGAAAAGTGTAAATGCTGTGATGCTTACGATGCTGATCATGATGAGGAACATGAGGACGAATGTTGGTGGAGGTTTGTTGATCATTATAAATCATGAAAAAAAAACCCAATGAGTAAAATTTGTTGAAGCAGATGAGGAGTCTTGGACGAAGAAGGAGCCTCATCGTTGTTATTATCACCATCATCGTCCAAACCCAAGAGGCATAGCCAGACTCAAGCAGTCACATACACACAAACATTTTATATATGTATACAAAATTTTATCTTCTCTCCTTTTACTGGCATCATCATCGTCATCAGCATAAAAAAATCGTCCTCCCAGAGAGTACACACGTAGGAACCTAAAGACGAAGACAACTCCTTTACTGTTACATTACACATTATCATATCATCATCGTCATTGCATGTGTGAACTTTGTGTGGTTGCTTGCGGAGTTGGCGAGAGTGTACGTGAGTGTGTTATGTGCAACTGTGCAACAAACGATCAACATTATACTCTACACATTTTGTTATTTATTGTTATATGTATCAATTATTATTGAAAACTATTGCACGGTAAAATCTAAACTGATCGAGCGACAACGCCATCAACGGTAGTTTTGAGCTCATTCATCTTTACCACACATTGTGCATATATATACATATATATTTATATTGTCGTCGGTGTCGCCATTGTCGCTAAAGTTTACAGTCACTATACGCCCAAGCTCGGCTACAACAAATAAAAATCATAAAACATTCAACGTCGCGTGGGTCTGCGGATGGAAATACGTGGAGGACAAGTCTGAGTTAAAGTAGCTACATATGTCAGTTGCTGATTGTTTGGAAGCATAGCTTTAATCAGATCATTGATGGAGTACGTAATTTGTCAAATGGAATGAAGCTTTACAAAGGATAAGGAAGAGATTTTCCTGCTTGAGTTTTTTAAGTGGAAACTTACTACGGAGGTCCAACATTCATTGAGCTTGTCTGCAATTTAAAGTAAGCATATAGCAAGTAAAGTAAGAATTCAATGCAGAAGAAGTCGTAATGAACTAATGCAACACAACTGTGAACTTGATTACAATATTGCATTGAAGTACACATCGTCCAGTTTCTACGGCCGACATTTCATAGTTTTCATGTGAGATTATTTCTGAACAGCAGCTTTTTAAATAATCTTAGCATACTGTGGGTATATTCTACCCGGTCGCAGTGAAAGCCTGTGGCATTGTTATGGTGTTTCATACGCATGACACATGGTAGAGTTTTAGAACTGCACTTATGCCGTTGTCTGCAAGCGTAAAAATAAAGTTACATTTTTCTCTGTGCTAAAATTGACGACGTCAACCGCAACAGCAGCAGGAACAACGACGGCAACAAAAACTTGCTCATTACAAGGACTGTGTATACAGTTTTTCCAATCTTATCATTTCCTTAATACTCAATAAAATCAATATCATAGACGTTGTCATATTGTCAACACGTCATTCTTCTGTGCATGCATACTATAATGCAATAACGCCAACCAGAAAACAAGCACATTCTCATTTGTTTCCAAGTCCTTTATCAGCACTTGCTTTCCCCCTGCTTGTCTGTGATAACTCTGTCCACTTTGCAAAAAACTGCAATGGCACACTGATTACAAGTTCGGATGGATGGATAAAAGTCAATTTTTCATTAAATCTTATTCAACACGAGAAGAAAAACAGCACAGAAGAGTTGCATAGATTGCTATGTGGGGACTCCAACATCAACACTGAAGTCGTCATCACCAATTCACCACCAGCAACAAGCTAGAGACGAGTCATCGAGTAACTTACAATATCCTTAAACTTTCCTATATATCCGTGTTTCAGTCTTGGTGCAACTCTCTTTGTGATTTTGTGTCTTGAGGAGAGACGACTGGTTCAGTCTTCCGTTGGCTACTCACTTTTCACAGTGTTGAATCATCCGAAAGGAACTCAGCTGAAAGTGTGATAGTCGAAAATTGAGTGACTGACTTGATCATTTAGAAATATGCATTAAGGTGTTAGCATATAAAAGTGCAGCACAGGTTAATACCAGTTTACATTACGTGAAAGGCTTTAACTATACCGACGATAAACAAAATTGTTCCACATATGACTTCATCTCACAAAGGAATCAATCAAAACGTGATCGTTTACATTTCGTACACACCGACTTTTAGGCATTTTTGCCCCTCCACCTCCTCAACATCACCGCACCGAAAGTAATTACATCATCGGCAGGGAAAACGAAAAGGAGCAGTAAAACCTTTCTCGTAAATAATGTGCATTCGCTAAGCATTCTTTTGCAGCTGAAGAAGTGATTTCATGGTAGATGCATACCAAGTGCGATTTTATCGGCTTTGGCTTTCACGTCCACAAGAATTACCCTACAACAAGGAGACGCAACAGCTTGAGAACTTGTAGAATACAATAATATTTATTTCCCTTTTTATTCCACTCAGCTTCCTCTCTCTCCTCTTCTGGTATAGTTTACGTAGACGTGAAAATAAAAGGGAATTAAACCAAGTGCAATATGTGAATACTCATTTATTTAAGACACTGTCGACACCGAAATATCTGCGTATGTTTATTCTGTTATCAAGGTTTACTGCATTCGCTTCCCAACGTTTTTTGTTCACGTGGATGCAACAAATCTCCAAATTTCACGGAGATATCAACAAAATCTGATCAAACATCTTCATCCGAGCTGAAGCCATTGTGTTATAGCGGAAACTTGGTTTTCACGTGAAACACAGATTTTTGTGCTACTGATGGATACCAGCAGATAAAATAGAAAAAAAAGAGTCTTCATTATCATCATATTCGCATCATCATCTCGTCGTCATCATCACCATCGCGAAGAGAAGGGAAAACCAAAACCACACCAAGTAGACAGACAATTGTGAAAAAAGCTTGTCATAGGAGGTTTTGTGTGTATGAACATTGATAGATAACAATATAATAATAGAGTTGCAAAGTCTGTTGCTAAATCATCCGCTCCATCAACTAAAATCATCGACGACAACCTAATCATTAGAGAATTCTTGTTTTTAGATACTTGCAAAACTTGGCAATGAAAAAGTATTGAACTGTGTGTCTTTATGCGACTAACGGATTCATCATATAACACATTAGCTTCCATACCACAGCAAAAATATGATGCGTCTGTCCAACGTTTGCCAATTAGTAATCTCGTGTAATTACATCGTGAAAACTTTTATGTAGTACTGACAACGCTCACGGACACTCAGTAGCAACTTAATTTTTGTTAACGTTTCTCCAGAGAGATAATTTAGCGCTGGAATACAGATTCAAGCTTAGATTTGGTAAGTGACTCATTCTACAAACAATCAGCAAAATAAATATTTTTCACATTTTTGGTTCGGGTAAACTCTTAGCTTGATTAGAATAGATTTCTCCAGAGATCTTTATTTGCATGAAACTATCTTTTTTTCGCGAGTTGATACCTCACCAAGCAGAACTTTCAGAGAAATTCGTTTCTTTGTTTGGCAAGTGTGTAGGTATGCATATGCCATGACATGATGGAGATGTGCTTGTGTAGTTTCATGTTATGGTTTACAATGATCTGTTTCGATTCGGGAAAATTAATGTAATTTTGTCATGACCTCGTGCTAGATGCTACTAGGGGCCCCATATTTTGCTGTCAATATATTATTTCCGCATGATAAAACCCTTCAGTCGTTATTCTACCGAAATTGTTCCTCCAACTAGTGCAAAATGTGATTGGAATCTCTTTCCAGGGCAAACTTTTGTACTTCTTGTCAACAAATCTCTGGATGCTTATATTTCTCTCTCAACTTAACCAGCAGATAAAATTAAATAAGGTTACATCTATCCAATTTTCATAGAAGCTTTTATGATGTTTAAAAACATGTTCGTGGTTGGAGGTACAGATATTGTAATATTATGAGTGGCTATTTATCTATGCTTCAAATGATGGATCGGGTTTGACGAGTAAAATTGCTACTGATCACTTTAGGGGTTCCAAAAACAAATAAAAATAACGAGGACAATTACTCCTTAGAGTTAGATGTAAATGATTTCATTGTTGAATTTTATGATGACAGTGCTGCAAATTTACAAATTATAATGCAAGTCCCCACAGCAAAAAGTTTATTTCCTTTTACATTTTTCATTTAAAGTGGAACGGATTTTTATTATTCTCTGTCACCTTCAAATACATCCTGACTAACGGAATGTACACTCGTCCAAATCAATGACTTGTAAGCACAGCGTCTTGCAACAGGACTTTTTTTTCAGAAAAATGAAGCCACGTCCCAGGGCAGGAGCGTTTTTGGCGTGGTTCCTGACTGTTGAGTCGTTAAACCATCATACATATTTTTATATAAATTACAGTTTTAGTAAGACATTGACATTATGTTTTGAAAGGAAGGGTACTTGAAAGTTGGTCATGGTCAACCCGACACACTGTCGTGAAATATTATTAGAGAACAGGGCACATTAGTTGCAGTTGCTTTGATTCATTTAAAGAATAATGAGCTATCATGTCAAATGCTGAGCAAAAATGATATAACACAGAATTAAGTCAAGCAAACTCTAATGGATTTGATGTCTATTCTTATCATTCTTTTTGACATTTGATATCCAACCAAACCAACAGTATTAATGATCATGCTGCATATTATGACACTGATCATTAAATTATATGTTACTGGAAACTCGAAACCGGGTCTATATGATTTTGTTACTATCTTTCAGATTTTTGAGTCCATAAGCAGTTGCTTTGATTCATTTAAAGAATAATGAGCTATCATGTCAAATGCTGAGCAAAAATGATATAACACAGAATTAAGTAAATCAAACTCTAATGGATGTCTATTCTTATCATTCTTTTTGACATTTGATATGCAACCATCAGTATTAATGATCATGTTGCATATTATGACACTGATCATTAAATTATATGTTACTGGAAACTCGAAACCGGGTCTATATGATTTTGTTACTATCTTTCAGATTTTTGAGTCCATATTACAACAAAAAATACTCCCTGAGGTACAAACACGATGGCTGGTAAAGCTAGTATAACGAACTACAAAATTGTAGTGGTTGGCGGTGGAGGAGTTGGCAAATCTGCCATCACTATCCAGTTTATCCAGGTAAGTTTCAAGATTTTATTTAGCCGACCGAAAGAGCGCACAAAGTCGAGTTATGTATTACACCGCAGATGTCCACGTGAATATGATTGACTCATACTTTCCAAATCAAATCGCAGTCTTTATTTTTCATCATAAACAAAGTTTGCATTTCAGGAGAGGGTCGCTACTGCTTTGTCTCCTTTCAAGTAACGATATACCCCTAGCAAATATGATACTGTCAATCAAACTGGTATTTACAAAAAACGTATCAGTTTAATATTACCTGAAAGGGTATGAATTATAAGGCAATCAGTCATGTTTTTTTAAATTTGTCGGTATACGTTTTAGCTATGGTAGAATGTGAACAAACACGATATTTTCCTAAATATGATTTACTAAGAATAAGGTTTTCCAAAAGGAAGGTAGTAACGTTTAGCCATACGAAGCTAACGGTAGTATCATTGCTCTCATGATTATTTCCGTTTGATAGTAGTTTAATCTGTGTGATGCTTGGCAGTTATCTCTATCACTACTATCGCCTCCATAAAGTTCTAACTGCCATTTTGCATCCGCGATTTTCATGGTTTGGCTGCCTATAATAATAGAAATCAACAGCGAACAAAATCTTCATTTTTTCGTCCTATTTAATTTTGATGCATATTTTAGCAAATTCTCCGCGAACATATCGAAGCAGTGATGATTTACCGATAACAAACGTATTGGGATAAGACCGAATATGACCACTCACACACGTGTCTCCTAATACGTTACATAGAAAATGATGAAACAATGCATATATTATGTTTGCACTACACTGCAAATATCTTACATCGGAGACGCCAGCAGGAGGCAACCATAGAATACAAATACAAAGGAAATGAATGGTTCAACTGTCCAATATTAGTATTTAAAAAATGCACATGAGGCTTCGTAGTAGGGCTATAAAGTAACTTCTATTTACAAACCAGCAGCAGACCGACATTTTAGGATATAGGTTTGTTGCTGAAAGCGCTGGCCTTTTTCCTGCGTGGGTGTGTGTGGGTTACAATTCTATCTGGCTGACAAATAAAAGTAACGTCTTGTAGTTCTTAGTTTGCTTAGCTTTAACTCGGCCAACCTCTCGAAGGAACATTTCTTTGGGCAACTATACTTTAAAAATTATAACCATGGGGTACATACTTAAGGGAGATTAGGTTGATTTTACTCGTAAATGTCTGTGTAAGTAATCCGAAGTACAATCCTGGAGAATAGCTGCAGGTGGTTGCAAAGGTTCACATTTATTAAAGCGCCAAAGCAAACAAAATTTGCATAGACTGCCAGCAATCAATCTTTCCCTCCCTTCGTTGACCTATAGGCAAAATGAGGATATATATTCAATATTTGAATTAGTATGCATCCAACCTGCAAGATTCGTTTGGTCCGATATGACCCAAGTCTTCGTACACATGGAATGACAACCAGAAGGGAATCTTGCAAGATGTTTTGAGTGATGTTTATCCTATGAAATAGAAAATGATGATGATGAGTAAAGTGTTAAATTGAGGTATGCGGTGACTGTACAAGTTGTAATATGCGTATGGTATGACTAATGTTTAAAGATGGGATGGGAGAAGCGGTAAACAGTTTGCAAGCCATTTTTATGGCTTTCAGTGAGAGAGATAAATATGATTTGGAAACGAAGAGAAAGATGCATCTCTACCTATTCTGTTTGAATTGTCGTCGCATAAATTGTATTAGGAGAAGGTGAGTAAGGTGGCTGTTTTGGTGGGTGGACCTGATATTGTATAAAAGAGCTTATCTACCTACGTACTGTTATCAATTCAAGAAAAACAAGCCTTGGAGATTCAGTTGCTCTTCAATTGACACAATGAGAAATGAGCTCTGAAAACACAAATCTTTATTACGAACAGACGTAAAAATAGATTTATGTGATACGTTAAGTGATTGAAAAGCAAGTTCATTCATAGTTATTTATGGTGGGTTTGTTGCCGCATTAAAACAGAACAAAATGTTTGAGCGCACGGTTGCAAATTTCTATCGTTTCTAAGAACTAGATGAAAGTTAAACAGTGATACTGATATTACTGCTCTATGCTATCCTGTTTAACGTCACTTTCAATAATGTCAGTACAACGGCTCTTTTAACCATAGGGAGGGAAGATAAAAACGGTTCTGACTAGTTTTGCATAATGAATGAGACTTTTTCAAGACACTATGTAGTCATTATGTTTGTTTGATGATAGATGTGTAGGTAGGTGAGTGGAAGGGTAGACCTTTCAATGGCATTTATTTTAAAATGGTCACAACATCCTTTCAGTTTGGGTAAATCGTTATAAATACTTGCTCAGACGACGTATTTGTGTAGGCATAATCCACACTACTCTCACATTATGTGATGTGATGATTCTCCGAAGATGTAAATGAATTGAAGGATGACCCAGCAGGAACTTATGCCACCAACTCTCCCTCTTTCCAGTGCAAAATTTAATGCAAATTTATTTACATGCATTTGGTCTGTGACTCTCAATTTTTGCTTAGTTTATCCTTATGTAATCACTATGGACATGAAATATATCAAGTGGTCAATCACATATGGTCAGTGTGACTGATTCATACATGTCGTCATGCTGTAAAAACACAGACTACCTCAAACTTAAACTTCCAAATATTCCACTATGTACCTCTGAAAGTTAAATGTAGGACAAATCATACCTTTAACTGCCTAACTTACAACTTCAATTGCATAAAGGACAGGTTGAAAGTATGAAACTACCTATCCTGAACGTTTTCTACCTGTTCCGAAACTAGTCAAAAATGTCTGAGATTTTTTTTAATGCCAAAAGGTAGAGACCGAGGCGTTGACCAAATATGGACAGTCATTTTATCTTTCTTGTTTTTAATTGCTTCACTCACAATTTACTGCCATTTACTGTGGCATATGATGACGAACGACCTCATGAAACTTTCCAGATTCAGTGGTTTGGATTACATGCAGCATTACATATTATTTTGCATGCCATGCGTAGCTTCCGGCAATCAGTAGACGAAA
>JAAXOA010003412.1:0-11539 GCA_036561885.1 Salina celebensis
GAATAACAAAATATGCCAGGAAGGAGAAATTGTTTGAGTACTCCAGTTAGGTTCTTGCATTTGATGTTTAAAACTTAGGTACAAATAAATTAAGACGTTTCCGACGCCAAAGCGGGCAATGGGTGCTAACCCAAATTAGAGCAAAGTGAGTTCAGACACATGCATTGTACGGTATGGGATAATTATAGCAATTTACAGTCATGTCCTTGTTGCGTATTGTAAGATTCAGCCGAAAAGAATTATCCAGCCAAGTGCTAAGAAAACATTAAACAACCCGTGAACAACCTAGCGATTACGGATTTATTTAGTCGCACTTAGCGCCTGATGCATACGATTAGTTAGTATTCAATTAGTACTTAAGCAGTGCACAAGTAGTCCGCGATTTCGGAAGTTTTCTAGGAAACAATCAAAACGTTTTATTATTTATTATTTATTTTATTATAAACTTTCTATTAGATTTTAGCTTCCGCATGACCCTGGCATTATGTCCATTGAGTTTGCTAAATTAATGAGCGAATATGTAATAATTGGGAAGGAATTGGCTAGTTGCTAGGGCAGGAACGAAATGCGATTTTATTATAATCCCTTGGTCTTTCTAAAGAGTCAAAATATTATATAAGCATAATTCTAACTGTTAGATAACGCTATCACCTTATTTTTTCGGGACGATTTATTTATCCGTGGTCACACCAGGGCCGGGCCACCTAATGGCACGCCTCTGTCACAAACCATGGAAATGTGAAGCTCAAATTTACCTTAGTCCTCCCAGCCCATCACCAGAAAACATTCTCTTTTATGATTTTGACGAGAGTTTGGGCGAAATTGTAATGCGTATCCCAGGAGCATTTAAAAGGTTTTGGCTTCATGAAATCAACACTACAATGCGGTATACAATTCACAAACGAATGCATAGCGATCCAAACAAACTCCTTTATTTGGCTACCACACGCCACCGTTTTGAAGTACTAGTGGGTGACAACAATCAGAACACAGTGGGGGCATGGTCACGAGCTCTTACGAGAATTGGCCATATTTACGGACTTGACGAAACCTATGTTAGTACAAATCGGGAACTGTTTCATGCTATTTTGGAGCATGATCCTCGCAAGCCTAGCGTAGGTGTAAAAGCTTTGTTTCTCCTGTGTCGATATTGTGTTAAATGCAAATATTTGATGCCTGTTCCCGTCCACGGATTTAGTAATGGCGGGCTGGCATACAATGACCTACTGCGCAGAGTGGCATATTTGCAAGTAAACCATGGTGACAACATTTACTTTAGAATAGTCGGTGCCGGAGGTTTGATAAGACCGTTTACGGAATCTGGTTTTACACTTCCGCCATCGGATGAAAAAGAAAGTACTTTCCGAAACCTGATACGATCCAACATGAAACTCACACACTTTGAAAATCTCAGGTCACACTTGGATCTACGGCTGGTTCGTGCAATCCTTGGAAACTCGACGGTAATACCATGGCCACCCAATCTTGCTAATGTATTTCTTTGTGAAGGTGATGTAATCAATTATTCTCCTGTAATTGTCGCATATCCCATTGGCAAATACGACTTTGCAGAGCTTTACGTACACGGAAACAAATTACGATTTGTAAGCTGTGGTAAATCCCCAAAGAAAGACTGGGCTTTCAACCAGCTCACGAGTATCTTTGACTGGTCTGTTTGGCTCATGATTGTACTAAGCTTGATTATATTTGCTACAGTTGCAGCAGTTGCCATTAATATAACACCTCAAAAATCTACTAGACAAGGTTACCGCAGAAATATAGTTATTATGGCAAAAAACTGGACACAACTTGTTTTGAACTATTCGAAATGTCTTGTTGAACAAGGTGACCCTTTAAGTGGTCGGCTTTCAAGAGTTCGTATTATCAAATACACTAGTATAACATACTTGTGTGTTGGTATGGTTCTTAGCACTTGCTACAACAACGAAAATATAACAAATTTAACTCTGCCACCTGAGCCAATTCGGTACGATAGTTTTAAAGCTCTTGTTGAAAATAAATTTGATATATTTACTCGCGCAGTATTTTGGGGAGGGATCAGGGAGGACCAAATGGAAACCTCCCCTATATTTCCTATTCTGCAGATCGGTTTAAAGCTCGTCCGGCCGAAAGAGGATGAAATCGCAAATAAACATCGGCTTACGAATTTGTTTTACTCAGAGCTCCTTGACTTTGTTGAGTCCGAGCCCTTGTACAAAGACGTGTCCGTGGCAATTCCCAACGATTTTTTTATATCTGACAAGGCTGAATACTTTCTTAATCATACGAAATTACATCCTTTATGGTGGAACAGACTCGTCGAGCGTTCAGCTACAGACTACGATATAATCAAATCCTGTAACAAGACTGCACTTTTACTACCTGAATCGGAAGCCTATTCTTTGTACTACTACCTTAAAAGTCGGCACAAAGACAAGGACTCATTTCTCAATGTGGATCATCTGCTTTCATATCATATAGGGGCCAGATTTCTTCACTGGACCACCCAGCGACTATTCTTTGTACTACTACCTTAAAAGTCGGCATAGAGACAAGGACACCTTTCTCAATGTGGATCATCTGCTTTCATATCATATAGGGGCCAGATTTCTTCACTGGACCACCCAGCGTGTATTGACCAGATCAAGAGGCATAGAACAGTCTGGAATTGCACTGTGGAAACATGACTTTGTTGTCAATGTGTTGACAAAATTAAGCAGAAATCAGACGGGTTCGGTCGATAGTGCCACGCACAAACAAGATCATAAATTGGCCCCAAAAGCATCTGATATGAATTCAAATATTGCGGTCGTGTTTACGGTGCTTTGTGGGGGATTACTTTGGGCCATCGTAACTTTCCTAATTGAATGGACTCCAAAGAAAATTATGTTTATTCGATATAAAGTTAGAGTCAACGATTTCAGCAGCAGGATTCCAAACATTCTTTTCTGGAAATCATGAAGAACTATAAGTTACTTTGTAAGCATCAACTAAGAGGTTAATATACTTTAAAGTCTCTAAGAAAAATATTTAAGGTACTTGTTTTTAATACGAATCCAATTACTCAAATGTAGCCGGCGGGAAGCTAATAAAGGAATGATGAAATTAAGAGTAGTTGACACGTGAAAGCATAACAAAGTTAACGAGTTAATTCGAATTACATATACAAATACAAATTTTTCGTCATTTAACTACCAAATCAAGTTTAACTGCGATTAACTAATTAGCGTTTAAAGCTGGAGACCTGTGACCAGTGCGTCCCAGGGAACCGAGGAACGTGTGTGCAAAAATCAGCAACAAATAGACGGACATACAAACAGACGGCCACATCGATTTTATAAAGCAGCTTTCTCTACTTAAGAACGCCAAGCGATTAGTTACAGAATCAGAAACATAATATTACTAGTAAAACATGTTCACTTGCGGACAAAATATCACAAATTACGTATATATATTGTACATAAGTTAGTCAAATCGTTTGAAATTAAGTAATTAATAAGGTTATTCGCAAAAAAACCAAATTATAATTAAATTAATAAACTGGAATTATTGTGAATGGCGGACTACATTTTTGTTTCTAATTTAGCATATGTAACCCATGACTTTGGTAACCCAAAGATGATTTTTGGTCAACATTGTCTTATTCAGCATCGGTTTAGAATGAGGAGTATCTTCTTTTAAAATGAAAACTATTTACTGTGAACCAACTAAACCAACTATTCATGGGCTATGACATCAGTAGGCTTTAAAAAAATCAAAATATACTATTTTCCAGACTGTAACGCCAACCTGATATATTACTCCATACGCAAAATGGGTCCTTCAAAAGCACTTACCGCTTTCATACATACTGTCGCGTCTTTATGCATCTGCTCCAGCTCTGATAAATCTTACGAGGGGAAAACACGATTGTAACAGCTAAAACGATTTTAAACAAAACCGAAACAAGAGCGATTCTGAAAATTAAAATAAAACACCATATCTTTCTCATGTTCCCTATATGTAATATTGCTACTATTTCCATGAATTCCATGCCATTAACAAAAATTAGGCCATTAGTTACATTGATAACGTGTTCCCTTTCTATAAGATTGAAACAACTACAATTTGAAAATCAATTTGAAACCGGTATGCAGCAAGTTAATTTCCAAATATGGTTCTAATGGAACTTGTTTTGCGACATTTACATGCGCCTCAATTTGCACCACGTGTTGAAATACGTGAAATATAAAAAAGTTGCTGAGAGCTTAGTCCCCACTTCGATAAATCCTGTTCATTGTACATTTGAGCATGCGAGCGTCATGTCATTCACTGCTATAATCCTGTCCGTGGTTTTTAGAATCCAGACAGTTATTCCATTTCCTTATTCCTACGATCCAATCAGATTCAAGTTTTTACAAAACTTAAGTTACGAAAAACTTTACGCTGCATTGTTACGCTGTTCCATAGCCATTCTTACAGTTCTAAGTATCATATTTCACGGCAGTTTAATCGTGTCGAATCTTCTTGCCTGGAAACATGGGGAAGAACTCAACATGATTGTCTCCGTTCTGTCAGTAATCGTTGGCTTGTCGTTTGTTTTACTAAGTGTGCTTGCTCTTACCATCCATTACTCCAATACAGAACTATACTACTCCGTCAACTCAATCCTTGCTTTGCAGAATTCCCCGATTCGAAATCAATCAAAATCTAAATACACTTTGGTGGTTCACCTCATTTCAATATGCAGCCCTCTAATTGTTCTACCAGTATTCTTGATGCCAATATCCCCAGGATACAGCCAAATATTTGTCGATTCCCATTGGGTTATCAAGGTAATAACAGGACTCGGTCATGGGATAGCAAAGTCGTATCTACTCCTGGAATTCAGCTCATTCCACTTGATCTTCGCAGTATTTCTTGTCAAAACCGCGACGTTTGTCAGTCGCTGCAGTGTGTTGGATAACTTTCGTCGCTCACGTCTTCAAATAACAATGGCTGAAATGGCAGTACTCTGCTTGTGTAAATGTATCGCATCATATCTTACAACTTTGTTGTCTGCTGGGGTTTTCGTCAGTTCTGGCGCCTTGTACATTGTAATCTCCATGGTTGGCGTGCTTCCACTTCCCATTTACATCTCTTGTGTACTTTTGGTCATCATTTGTCTGAGTTGTTCAATGATTCTTACGTACCTGGCTGGCAACGTTGTTGTAAGATCCGAAGATGCTATTTGCAAGTGGAAAAAATGCGTTACCAATACCTACCAACGGAAATCCTTGGCATCCATGAAAACTTTCGGGATTACAATTTATCCTAACGGTATTGTGCGTTCATGTTTTGGCTTGGAATTGTTAGAAGACATTGTTGACAACGCAGTTAAGTTGATTTTTTCTGAATTTGCATGTAAAATAGTAAAATATATGTTACTTTTACACACATTTTTGTGTAAGGACAGTCAACCTGGTTACCCTCCCTACCCTCTGCTAAAACTTAGTCACGTGTGTAAAACCTGATTTTTTGTCGGATTAATGCATATACTACTAGGCCAACCATGCACGTGCATTTTATATTTTACTTTCTACTCTTCAATTACCAGTTCAATTCCAATTCAATTATAACCAAGCTTTGGAATCATTTACATGTTTGTAATTGTGAATACATATGCAAGACACATTATACTTGTAATATAACATGACAGTTACGTGTGGTAAAAAAAATCTTAGCTTTTCAATTTCAAAGTTATGTATGTATGTGCCACTCCCCGTTGTAACTCCCCAAATAGAAATAAGTATTTACTTAAAGACAATTACAATGTTGGCAAATGTATTATATTTAGCCTCAAGCAGAACCAATAAAGTGCCTGAAAATTTAGTAGCATACATTACAAATAAGTTTTTTATGTACCATAACTAATTTATCCTTCAAGCTCCAGGAGATTCATGTTTTCATTGTTAACCACTACTATCATAGGATAGATCTTGAATACGGACTTGCAAGTCTAGACGACTTTGTTGTACTTTCACTTAGAAATGCGCCTGCAGTAAAATGAGTGCGTGCTTCCGACCACTGAAATCAAATAAAAAAATATTGAAGAATTCTGCACGAAATCTCAAACGATATGATTAAATGGAATCTAATCCACGAACGTTTTTATTAACAGTAAAATTTCGTTGGAACTCGAGTGTTTCATACAGAGCATCCATTTTTTCCACTTTTTTTCTTTTTGTCCTGGACAATGGACGAAATGGATACAAAAGACAAATATGTCCATTTATTACAAATGCACACTCAGAACCGATAACTGACGCAGGGATGTTACAAGAACATAACATGACAGTACTTGAAATGTGGGCATATCTCAGCTCAGTACATAGTAAACTCATTTGAATGACCTAATCAAACCATATTTTCATGTTTTTGTCCATTTTGGCAAGAAAATTATCATTTTTATACCACTTTTGTCCACTGCACAAAATAAATATATGCTGGACAAAATCACTGGTCAAAAATGATTGTTCACTGGAAATTTATGCTCTGGTTTCATAAAACACAAAGTCAAAAGCTCGTTAGAGCTTTACACACGAACTCAATATTTAAACCTAGATGTCTCTTGATATAGTTTTCTAAAGTGAATCGCTACAAAACGATGGGTAACATCATCTACGAAAAATGTGCACAGAGTAATGTGTATTCCCCAACGCCGAGTTCAAAAGTCTACATATGTTCTTTCTTTGGTACATATGTACCAGTAACGATACACCAACATGCGTGTGATTTTTGCATCCGTTGCAGTGAAAATGTCACGTAGCATATTAGACTTTCACTGTTTCATATAAGTTGACATTTATTTTATGGACTGTATGGACTAGCTCCATGATCCATGATGGAATAGCTAGCTCGAAGACTTGAAAACTTTTCTTAGCAGATAACAATGAAAGTAAGAATGTTGATGAGACAAATTTTCAGATCTGTCTAATTAAAGTAGAATTACATAAAACCACGAGTCTACTGTGAGCGGACTACAACACTTTGCCAAGTTTGCCATATAAAATCAATTACTGAATATAGTTTTTTAAACTTGAATTCATAACCAAAGCATGCAAATCTGCGCTATAAGCACATTTTTCCCATTATTTATGCTGTTGAAAACTTATAACTTCTTAGGAAAGTAAAAACTGCATGAATAAAGAAAATGTCGACTTCTGACCATCAATTCTTTAATTCTTTATGCAGAAGGCTCTCTCTGTTGCTGCAACTTCCTCCACTTTGCTAATTGTCCAGCTTCACTAGGGCACACATGAGTCCTTTTCATGATGACATGTTCGCAGTCACGAGCACGTTGCATGAAATAGGCGCTTATATTATGCTGCAATGGTTAAATTCGATGTTGACTTCTGCCTCGTTTTACAACTTTGAATTTCGACTTGGAACCTTGCTAATGGTAGTTTACAGTTGACTCAAAGCGGCTATTCCAGCAGGAGATTTCTGATCCAATAAAACACTGGGATTCAATTGCATGGGAAACTTTAACCCGATAGCGAATTGTATGTACATGGTACAAATAAAAATTGAGGTTTCCAAAAAACCTATTCTGTTGCTTCAAGAGGCTGAAAAGATGGACATTAATTGATGCCATCAATCATCACGGTATTCTTAGTGCACAAAATTCTTTCATAAATTATAATTCCCATCTCCAAATGCGCACAGAACAAAATGTCATAGATGAGTTGTGTTCTGCCATGGAAAATACCTTTGTCGTTTGGTTTACTTTTTAGGGTTACAGTGTTTCCATGCAGCTGAAGGCAGTTTTATAGGTATACCGATTTATAACTTTTATAACTAGAAGTTTTATAACTTTGACTGTCGACTTTACAATCGCCCGTAAGCCAGCTATTCCTGCCGGAGATAGTCCGGCCGGTCTGAACATATGAAATGTTCCCATTCCTACAATTAGTTCTGAAGGCATGCCGAATGGAACAGGCTTTATGCTATTCTGTATATCACTTTGGTTTTACAATAAGTTGTGGAGCTACGAGAGTCCCATCTGAATTTTTACGTGAACTGAAACAAAACTAGGAATTGGTAGGAGTACATATGCCAGAAGCAAACAAAATTCAATGCATAGATTTGTGGCAGTCGACAAAAAGTTGTCTACTATACTTTAAATTCGAAATGTGCCCGCGTAATAATACTACCAGTTGAATCTGAACTACTCAATTTAGCAAACCAGTTTCGTTGTTCTATTATATTCGGTGTAACCCTATTGTGTAGGTTACGTACCTGACCACCATGAGCAACGTATGTTTCCAATTATGGGAGCAGAATTCAGGACCCATATTATTCATAAAAAATTCAAGCGTTTGAGTTGAAATTCCATGCGGACGCTCGATATCATCGACAACTTGGCTACTGCATTTCGTGAATGTTTCGATTGGCGTTTATTATTTATGACTGGATGGTAGACTTGTCATAAATATCATAAAAGGCACAGTTTACTAATAATGTCCTGGGCCGTATTCATTTCAGATGGTCTTTCCTTTAAACATAGCAAGTGAATCGGTAAAGTTTCAAAGTGTGTCCGAGTGGTGAAAGGATGTGCTATGTAATTATTATTAATTCATTTGTACAACTTTTTCCCTTTTGCGAATATTAATATTAATACAGAAAATTGGACCCCAACTCCTTTGATTTCCGTCCTAGGCATTTCAAAAGGAGATAAAAGGGCTGCTTCCAACATTTTCTGTCGCTTGCTAGTTTAGTCCGTCATTAGTGTCAAAAACATGCTCATTTCTCAAATCAAATTAACGTTGTCAATCAGTAAAGCTTGCTTAGTTATGGAAAGACAAAATTTTAGAAGGATTTTATTTTAGGCAAGTTAAAGCACAAAAACAAATTGCATACATCAAAGCATAATTATTTAAAGCAGGTTTGGAACAGAATCATTTATATATTCCAGCGAAGTTTAGACTACGCAAATGTCTCCATATCACATGAACGGTTTTAACGTTTTGGTAGACAGTAGGGCAGCATCTTTAGCAGCTAAAATCTAGAGAAAAGAACCACGAAAGCTCCCAGTTGCTCACAGATCGTGGACGAAAGCACACGTTGAAAGTTCCAATGGAGAAAGCACTCACTCTACAAAATACATGTTGCAAACATGGAGAATTTAACAACGTCAGGGAATTTATCCACCTTAAGTGCTGTAACAAATGAAACCGCGGATGAAATAAAGTTTTCTCAACAAGTTAGCAATTTTGTTAGTTTGAACGAGATAGATTCAATTCGAGCGTTAATTACAAATCCATACTGTTACAGGCACAATGTTTTGTGGACAACACTAATAACTATTGTGTACGGTTTTATATTTTTGTGCGGACTGACTGGAAACATAATTGTGATTTGGGTTATTCGGCGTCCTCGAATGCGAACCGTAACTAATACCTTTATTCTGAACTTGGCAGTAGCAGATTTGTTCGTGATTGTGTTTTGCATTCCTTCAACACTGTTATCCAACGTTTTTAATCGTAAGTCGAAACTTATTTCAGTATTGCGTCTTGTTTTATGTAAAAAAAGTGAAAGTTTGGATTTGGTTTAATGCAGCTTGGGTTCTCGGAAATGTGATGTGCAAAGGTGTTGCGTACATACAAGGTGTTTCCGTATATGCTTCCGTATATTCGTTAGTTGCTGTTTCTGTGGATAGGTGAGTCATAGCTGAATTGTTATTATAAAATATATAATTTTTTTTCTTTAGTACATCATAATTCCTTAATCCTCAAATAGGTCAAAAGCCATAAGCAGGCCACTTGAAGTACGCCAAGGATTGTCAAAGTTTGCTACAATATCGGCTATAGTCCTTATTTGGCTTACTGCAGGCATCGTCACGAGTCCGTTTTGGACAATATTCGAAGTCGTCTACTATCCACACCCATACAATCTTCCGTTTTGTATTGAAAACTGGAGTAAACCTATTTACGGCCAATTGTATTTTATTATTGTTCATTTAATTGTTTGCTACTCAGCTCCACTACTAGTGATAATAGTGTTTAACACAGTAATATGGAGGAGCGTTGTTACTCGCTCAGTACCTGATTACACCGCGTCGACAATCATATCTGAGCTTCACCGTACTACAAGACTACGCGTCCTCAAGATGCTGACTAGCTTAACTTTCACCTTTTTCATTTGTTGGCTTCCACTGTACGTTACTATGACAATCGTGAAATTTTTCGGCTTTCCTGAAGCATCCTGGGCCAAGTCAGCCTTCAAAGTTTTTATACCATTTTCGCAAATTATTGGCTCCTGTAACAGTTGTTTGAATCCTATCCTCTACGCTTTCCTAAATCGCAAATTCCGGGAAACACTGAAGAGCTTAACTTCATCTAGTGGAGTTTGCCCCATTTCAATCAGAAGAAGAGCTCGTCAGCCAAGTTGGAATATTCAAGCAAATATTGCTGATCCAGTTCGGAAAAGGAGCGTAATCGTATATTCAGCCAGCAGTGGAAACCGCCAATCAACTAGTGTCGTTAGACCTTCGTCTAATTCCCAGGATAGTAAGATGTGCTACGAGATGTCTAGTTGACCTACGCCTCTAACACAGAATGGACGAATGTCAATAACACCCACCAGCCACGCGTGCACTCAACTGTAGCAGATTTAATTTCAATAACGAATGTCATTTACTAAGGATTTTGCTCCCAGAAGCCTGGAGCCTGGCGACTTCCTGGTTGGAGTTTTGAATATCCCTAAAATGTACAGCTCAGAAACGGCTCTTTCACAGTTATTGCGAAGCTGAACTTTGTTACGCAAGTTATGAGATCGCCGAATGTGTCTGTCCGGCTGTTCTGAAGGAGTTTGGCAGTTGTCTATTTTTATCTCGTGAATTTTTGCATCATACCGTATACGAACTCAAATTAGAGAGTCCATGCAAAATCTAGTTGCACGGAACATGTTTGTGCTGTGATGATGATCCTTAGGCACCTGCCCAACAGGTCGTAATCATTTTGACATATATGTAATTTTGTACGGCGTGTGACAAATCATTGTAAATGGCACCGGTAATGTTAATCAGTAACGTAGGTGTTAGTGATACTACTAAAGGTGACCGATAGGTGCTTTATCACTCTAGCATGAACTAGACAGCTTTTGTTCAACTATTTCAGCTCGTAGAAAATACTGTTAAAAAAATTAATTTATAGTTCCTTCAATTAAAATGTAATATTTACAAAACTATTTGATGGAATCTATGCATGTGATTAGATAAATATGAACTAATACAAATGCGTACTTTCGACTGGATGAATATTTGAAAATTTAATCCTTTACCTTAAAGTCTGGCACTTGTCTTAAAGTTTTTGGGAGTATTTTAAATATATTATCGTAAAATGATCAACATTGTCGTAGGTTTGTCCTAGAGATGGGAATTACGAACATGTCCACGGGTTACCCGTGCCCATGACGTTGGCGTGGTCGGCCCGCCCGTACCCGTGCCTCCAATCACGGCTGTACTGGCCCGTACCCACGGGCGGGCGTGGATACCCATGAGATTTTTTTTACCCGAGCG
>JAAXOA010003413.1:0-11536 GCA_036561885.1 Salina celebensis
AGAATATTGCAAACATCACGCAAATTTCTCTGTACTTCTGCGCAGCGTCAGGGACAGATAATCGTGACAATCTACGAATGCTGTACAGAGTTAAATATAGAACTGAAAATAATTTGTTTGAAGTATATCTCGACCAAGATATACACCCCGTAAAAACACGCATCCATATAAAACAATTGACAACATAAGCAAGATTTTTAATTGGTTTGGATCTATTGGAAAAATACGAATTCATTAGCGAATAAAACTGCACTGGAGATTCCGGAAAAGTTATTGGGAACGCACACATTAATATAGTCAAATTTATGCATGACAACGTAGTGACCGCTTCAATTAGTTGGAGTACCCTAGAGACTTGGTGAGAAGGATCTTTTCGGAGTTCACGTTGAAAATATTTAAAAATGGTGTTATTTCCATTGATATATTCCTGTGGTGAAAGGAGCATCGGAGTGACAGCAATCAAATAAGCTCCAAGAACGATGAGAAGGCCAAAAACCAAAGGTTCGAAATCAGATGAGTAAAAGACCTTCAGACCGGAAGAAACACAAACAAAAAATTGTAACAAGATGAAAATAAATGTTTGCTTTTGAGTCCTTGAGCAGTGGGTTGTGATGCATAACTTGGCGTATGTGATATCAGCATGGAGAAATGGGTATCCTCCTGAAAGTTTGCTTAACAAGTCTGCCAAACAAGACAAATAGGGAAATAGAGGTGTAAACATGTTGACTTGTTTCTATTTTTCGTACGGAATATGTTTGATACTTGTATTTTTGGAAACATTTTATCGGACGGTTGCCTGCGAATACAAAGGGAAGAGGAAATGCAAGAAAAGGTAAATATAATTGTAATTCTAATTATATCAAACTGGATGCTTAACGAGCAGGCTTTAAGCGAACGTAAGCTTTTGATATGGAAGTATGAAACTCTATAATTTTCTTTCGTAGTGTACTAGTTTGCCTTATGCATGTGGAAAACGACATGTTTTGAGTAATTGGATTACTTATCCGATATTATACAGGGTGTCGTTAAAGTCAATGTGTAGCTTGCCATAAAGTGCTTATTGAAAATCTTGAGGTAATCGTAAACCCGTAAAACTGGAAGCTACATAATCAACATTGAAAGTTTCTACCGAGACGAACGTGGTATTACCTTTAGACATGAGTTCACGGTCCAATGATTGACAGAACTGGAATCTAGACCTGTTAAACCTTTTGAATTACGTATATCATTGAAACGGTATGTATGGGCGATTAGCGTACTTTGAGGATTTTAATGGAGATAGTCGTAGCTGAATAAGTATCGGTTTCTAATCTGACAATGTAATCTTGATTCAAGGCTTCTCAGTAGTATTCTGATGATAAGATAGCTACAATTCAATAATAGGGCTTAGAAGTTTCCTGTGCACGTTGATTTTAAACCTATATGTTTACAGTAACTGTCCATTGGCTGAAATTCAAAAGGTTTCACTGATTGAAGCTTATTAATCGCGTGTTTTCTGAAAAATCTAAAATTTTCTCCGCTCAAAACCAATCTAATATGTCTGTAGTCTCAAAGAATCCGTTCCGCCAAGGACTGGCCCGAAGATAAGATTCATGAAATTGATATGATTAGTCTTGAATTACAAAATTAATTTGCTAAATATTCCGATCTTCATGCTGATAGCTTTACTGGCGTCTAAAGCACGGCAAATGTACACTCCCAGCTGCTGAGAAAGTAGCACTGGTAAAGGCCCTTAAAGGCCTCTTTATGTCAAAGTTCACCATCGTGTTCAGCTAGTCAAGTTATATGTAGATAGATATTTTTCAAGCTAATATCGGCGTTACAACTGAATTCACTACATTGTAAGTTTCCGTTGCTGATGGAATGTTTTTGGTCAATTATTATAGATTGGTTAAAAATCTGACGAGGAAATCTCGATGATTTGCTTTTAAGGCGCAAATTGACAAAAAAGCTATCATTCAAAAAGTTTACACAGATTCTGTTTAGTGAAAATCTTAAAGTGTTCTCTTAAACAATAGTTCTGAATTTGTATTCAGCCAAAGTGTTTCACTCCTGGGGGCCTATAACATTGGACATGGCTCATACAGATAGTTTCTAAGTTAGATAGCTTGTTGTTCACAACTACTTTTGACCAACAGAGATAAGAATTTGATTAATGTATTTTATGTAACTAATGTAGACTAAGCTAGCCTAAAACTAACTAATAATCTATTACAGCCGGTTATGATGGGTTTGACAAGGAAGTACAGATGTACACAAACATATCATTATTTCCATTGACTCATTACAGTGCGGGTGGCCAACCACAATAAAGACTAGATTTTGAAGGTTTTAACATCATACCTGAATGCTTTAATATTTGTTACTTGGGTAAAAATTGTTCCATCGGCAAAATTTATTTCAAGTTAACCCATAAATGTCCATGAACTCGTGAGCAGTCATTCATGTGAAGGAATCCATGTCAGTCTTTTGTCTTTGTGGCTTGCATGAATATATTACAAACACGTAACCGGAAAATGGAATTCCACTTGTTTCGTGATTGTAATGCTTACTTTAGAAAATACGCTAAAAATGAAACATGCTCCGTGCACGATTCATTCTCTGAAAGCTCATCGGAAATGTGTAACCTTTTTAAAATACAAGTTGAACTGAAGTCACACGAAAGGAAAATTTCGATGAAGACTCTTAAGAGTTTAACTTTGGTCCTAGTGAGTGCCTTCAAGTGGGCATGCTCTGAGGTTCCCTTATTGCCAAATGAAGTTTGTCTTCCAAATCCCCCATCGATCAAAGCTGAACAGCTTTCCCCACCATTTTCTACCTGTGATAAAGCAACAAAAGCCAGCCTGGGTGAGCGTCATCCAGATGAATACAAATTGACAGTGAGTTTTATAAAATACATTATCATAATATTTCCTGTTAATATATTTGAACACATTTTACGTTCGTTTCAGCCTCAAATGTTACAAACTTATGGATATCCATATAAGGAATACAATGTCACAACGAGAGACGGATATATTCTCACAGTATACCGAATTACGGGATCACCCAAAGCAAAAGGATCCCAAAACGGAAAGAAGCAAGCTGTGCTTATTCAACATGGTCTTCTGGCAGCCTCCGATTGTTGGAATTTTCAACCTGGAAGCAGAAACTTGCGTAAAACACACAAAAATATTGACTGTTCCTATATCATAAAAGTTATAAATTTGTGTATAATGTTTTTCAGCGTTTAAGCTTGCCGACGCCGGCTACGAAGTCTGGTTGGGAAACGCCCGCGGGACCACATACTCCATAGGTCACAAAAAGTACAACGCTGAGGTTGACATTGCTTACTGGGATTTTACCTGGCATGAAATGGGAATTTACGACATTCCTGCAGTTACTGATAAAATCCTGAAGGAGAGCAAAAACAAGAAAATATTTTATATTGGACACTCCATGGGAACAACAATGTATTTTGTGGCACTCTCTGAAATTCCAAAAATGAATGATAAAATACTCGCAGGCTTTATGCTAGCGCCGATTGGATATGTTGGACATACTAATATGGCAGCGCGCCTGGCGTTTCCATTGATAAACACCGACATTTTGGTAATAACAACTAAAAGAATCATAAAATTTGGGAAAGAATCTCAGATTGTTTCTAATTATAACAGTTTCAAGCTGTGAATACTGCATTTCAAGGCCGACTTCGAACAGCACAAGAGTTCCGAACTAAATTTAAACTTTCTCCTGGCGACATTTGTGACCTGACTGCAACCAAATGTGGAGTTTGTGACAACCTCATATATATGCTGTTTGGATATGATGCTCCACAAATGAATAACGTATAAGTTATTAGTATTTCGTTTGCCTCAAATATGCTCATTGCTATATAAGTTTTCTTAAATATACATCTCATGATTAACAGACCGAGATTCCAAATCTTTTGACAAAAGTTCCCAACCAAGTATCCATCAAAACCTTTGCTCATTACGCACAGTCAGGAAGTTTTTGCACGTTCAGACAGTACGACTATGGGCCAATTGTGAATCCAACCAAGTACAAAAACATAACTGCGCCGGACTACGCCCTAGATCAAATACGAGCTCCAACGTATTTCTTCTACGGAGAAAATGATAACTTAGGACCACCCAATGTAAGCTCCCATGTTTGAAATAAAGTGAATTATTCATTTATTTTGTGATGTTGAACAGGATGTGAATATTACTGCGAGCAAATTCAAGCCCGGTGTGATAAAAGGTATGTACAAGATTCCCACTGATTTATGGAATCACATTGACTTTATTGCAGCAAAAGATGCTGATAAAATTTTGTACAACCGGATTCTCGGAGAAATGAAAAAATTCAAGGTATAAATCAAGTGGTTAGGAATTTTATATTGTGAACAAAATAAAATGATTAAATTGAGGCGGTTAAGTTGAATGTGCAATTCGAGTCTGGCCATTGTATCATTAACTGCGTGGAAAAAAGAGGGGCATTATGAAACAAAGCCCTTTTTCAGCTACAATAATAAAATGTCAACTCTTTTCCGAGTTTTCTAAGAGAACAATCAATTATAAAAGAAAAATAATGAGCAAACACAGAGCTTCGATTTATTGGATTGGTAAATAAACCCAATCTCTTAAAATATTTAATATAGAATGGACATTTATACACCAACACAACCGTTTCAAGTATTGAACACGCTTTGCTCTCCGAAAGTAATTTGAGATGTTATGTAAGCCGTTTTAGGTACTTAAGTGACCATCAAAATCTAACACGAGCAGAATGAATTGGCCTGACAAGTATATAACTGAGGTGTTCTCAAAAACAATTGCATTTTTCTTCTTAGTATCGAATTATTGGAAAAGGCTTATCTTGGGTAAAATGATGCGTTTTCTCTTTTGATGTCTGCACACTGTCACTGTAAAACAGTAGATATCTGCTTTCAGGTTTCAACTACAGAAACACATTAATATTGTATATTACCGTGTCAACGAGCTGGAACTGACTGCTCGTAGGGGACGTCATACCCAAACAGGTTTTTTTTTCATTTCATTTCGTACTCTGTGTTTTGTACTTGAGTCGCATTAGGGTATGTTTTTCTCCTTTTTTATTCAAAGCTCTTGGCTACCTATTTTTCTTCCCAGTGTGCTTTCATCTCGCTCGACAAATTTTGCGCTGTAGAGCAAGAACGACTTTCTCTTGTCGTAGCTCTTACTAATTTTGAATAATTAATATCATGCATGTTGCCTCGTAATTTTGTTGTTTCTCGATTATAGATTCATTGATCAATTCAATTGATTGTTCAAATTAGTGTGATGGCGTATGAGATAAAACGGAAGCCTGCAGCTTATGTTGCATTTAGTCCAGTGACAACTTAAATTAATCAGTTGTCGGGGTCTCCCGGCAGTTCAAAGCTTTGTAGCATTGTAGCCAACTTTACAAATCTCTATGCAATTGATCTTTAATACGTTTAAACACCTTGACGAAGCTAAGATAATAACTTATGTATGACCTAGTATGAAGGAATGGGCTTTATTCGCTGGCTGTTGGTGGACAATTCTTTGCATCTGTTGTATACTCATCCGCAACTGCTTAAGATGTATCAATAAAATGTGTTCTGAAAGAGCTACACCAAGCCGGCCAAAGCCTCTCAGACGGGCGGAGAGACAGACTTCTGCAAGGCCCTTACGAGTTCCTCCCATGAACCCAGCCCCTTTCACGGAAGCAGACAATATTCGATTAAGGGCTGCTGAGGAACGCGCTTTAACTGAGATTCGAATGTTGTCCGGGCCACGTTATGCTGTTTGGACGTTACCACAAATAATCATACACACTGGGCCATCCCCTGTGTCAACCACAACAATTGAAAATGATTCACGTAATTCAAAATTATGTTACAAATATTAAAAATATTAAAATGAACATAAATATTATGTTGAACGTTGTCAAGCAACTGATTTGGGCTTATTTATTCCACTAACCAGTACCAAGTTATTACGAAGTAATGAAGAATCAATATTTTGTCAGTGACCCGCCCACCTACTCCTCCCTTGCCAACCAATGAAAATTGGTGACCAACAAGAAACCAATGGAGTTTCAAACAGGATGATATATTAATTTTATTTATATTAACAGCCAACCAACTTCAAACCTGGTGTGATATAAATGCATGCATCAGATTCACACTGTTTTATGGAATCCGAATGCTTATGAGGTATGCCGAAGTAAACGATGAGATATTGTTGTAGATAAATTCGCCAAACTTTTAGGTGAAATGGAATATCTTTATGGTTGTATCTGACTTGTAAACACGTCGAAAATATTAGAAAACAAAGCATGTACTATTTCAAAATAGACAATAAAACGTCAGGTCTTTCCAACCTATACGAAAAAGACAATCATTTATACAAACAAATGGACTGAGCACAGCATCGATTTCATGGATTTTTTAAAAAATGTAGTTTGGGATGCATGTGATTCTATTTCACGCTGAAAATTCCTTCACGAGGTGTTTGACACGCTTTGGTTCAAAAAAAGAAAGTTTATTTGAATTACTAGATGAGCATATGTAGGTTCTTAAGTTTGTAAGTGTGCATCAATATCAAGTCGGAAGTGACGGAATCGGTTTTACGAGTACATGAGAGGTATTTTCACGCCATCATTGTTTTTTCGGCGTTCAAGTTTAACACACAGAAAATATATGCATGTCTACGAGCTGGAAACGATCTATTGTCTTGGATGCGTTCACAAAGCAGCATCTATGAAATTCACTCTTTTGTATACTACAACTTCAGCTTTCACCTTAGAGAATTATTAGGCCTTGTTTTTCCTTTAATACCCGCATCTGAATCTCGTGACCAGCTGTTGCTCGTTGCAACTATTTGCCTTCCCAACTTGACAATGTTTTCTCTGCAGTGTAAGAACGACTTTCTCTTGACGTAGTTCACTCAAAGCGTACCAACAAAAATTTAGCCGTTAAAAAGCTGAAATATGTGTATTACGTGGTTATTTTGTAGTGTTTCTGTTATATGTTCATTGTTCACCTTATCAGGGGCTGATTGGAATCGTATGTAAGAATACACAGGTCACCTGGATCCTGCATCATGTACGTGGATTAGCAGGGATTGGCCAATTTTAAATTTACACAGGTTCTCATCTCCCAAAAAGAAGTAAGACGAACTTCCCCGTATTAACTTATTATTAAACGGTAAATACACATCTGTTTCTGCATTTCTGTAGGATTGCTTCACTATCAGTAGTACTTAACCATTGTGACAAATATTGTGATGACTGTGGACAGGACTTGGAGGCTTGCTGTTTGAATTGATGCATTTGGGCCAACGGCTACATATATATATCGGATAATGAGGTCTTAGAGGATTTTAAATCTTGCCGTTGCTGCAAACCTGACAAATCCACGCCAATCTATAAAAAGTGAGTTTAAGCATATCATTTTCACGTAAATATTGTCGAAAATGATATCCAAACAATTGTATGAAACAGCTGGATCTTCTTCGTGGGACTTTGGGCAGCATTATTAATTGGCAACTGCTACTTAATAATACGAACCTGTATGCGAAAGGTATGTCCTGAAAGGAAACCCAGGCAACGCCTTCTCCGACGGGTTGGTAGGCGTGCACGTGCAAGACCCTTACTTATTCCTCCAGTATACCCAGCCCCTTTAGCAGACAACATTCTATTAAGGACTGTTGAGGAACCCGATTCAAGTGAGATTCGAATGTTGGCCGAGCCACGTGAGGTTATTCCGACGTTGCCGAAAAATAATCATACACTCTGAGCCATCCCCTGCCCAGGACCCTGTTTCAACCACAACCATTGAAAACGATTCACGTAATTCTGAATTTAAATCTTTAATTAATACGGTGTTGGGCGAGGTGTTACTTTTGATTGTTTATTGCATCATACAGCTCCAAATTATTACGACGCAATGAAGAATGAGTATAACGTTTGTGGGCCCCCGCCGTACACGTCACTCGTAGACGCCACAAATTTTTAGATAAACAAAAAACCGATAAGTTTCGATACATGGCTGGACCATGTATTAATTGTGTTTGTAATTCACAGCCCTTGATTTATGCTTTCACGGCTTTGTACTACTTCTAGAACGTAATTAATATGCATACGACTGCATAAGTTGTAAAATGATAAGCACAACTAACATTATCAAATTGCTCACGAATTGGACTGCAATAAATGTTGTAAAATTTCCAAGCACACCTCTTACACATTCAGAAGATTTATTAATAGCCAATTAAATTCACAAAAGTCTAACTCATCTCATTGCTAAAATAAACTGTATATATATTCAAAGGGTGCATGGTATTTTTGGCCGGCCAAACAATGCTTCCAATTCCAAAAATTACTTGATCGTGAGTGACAAGTTTCAATCAGAAAAGGAGGTCAATGAACTGCAAACAAAATACCAAAAAGACTGCTGCATCAAACTGACTGATTGATTGACACTTTCCGCTTTCTTCGCTGTCGCCACTGCCAATAGAGCAATATCCCCGTGTAGATTTTTAAACGTAACACTTTCACCACTTTTATTTTCATTTTCCTTTCCTTTCCATTCCTGTTTGCAAAGTCAATGGGTTCATTTTTCTCTGAGCATCGTAGTTCTACAAAATGGAAAGTGTTTTCAGCCTAAGTTTATTTCCAAACAATGCAAATTTTACTAATTCGGTGGTACTTTATACATCACCGTCAAATCTATTATCACAGTCATTATTTTCAAATTCACTGAATATTCCGGAGGTTCTACAAATATCAGCAAGCTTTTACGAGCGTCAGTCAACCACAAAGCGGCCAAAACCCACTCGCCACACAACGAAGAAGCCACATACAACTAAACGACCTCGCCCAACAATTTCTCATCGACCTTCCAAGCGACCTACGAAGTCACACCGACCATGTACTTCAAAACGCCCTTCAACTACAAAACATCCTCCACCAGCTCCTACAAAACCTCCTCCCACAAACTCCACAAAACCCCCACCCACAACAGCCTCGTCCGTTGTGTACACTCTAGACATGACCTGGGACGACGCCACCTGGATCCTGTTAAACTCCTTTTTCATCTTCCAAATGCAGTTGGGCTTCGGTCTTCTTGAAGCTGGGATCGTATCAGAGAAAAATGTCGCCAACATTTTAATGAAAAACACAGTCGACATAATCTTCGGTGGAATTACCTACTGGGCCTACGGTTTTAGCCTAAGCTATGGCGCAAGTCCAGGCTCGAATGGGTTTGCAGGTGTTGGCGAATACGCAGTTGACTCAGGTTACCCCACACTCGGCCCAGTCATGGTACAGTTCTTCTTCCAACTTAGTTTCGCAACAACAGCGACCACTATTGTTTCCGGAACAGTGGCAGAACGGGTTAACTTCTCAGCTTATTGTTTGTTCTCCCTCTTGAATACTTTCACTTATTCAATTGCCTGTAAATGGGTCTGGGGAGCGGGCGGCTGGCTGAGGAATTTAGGCGTTATTGATATCGCTGGCTCGGGATGTGTCCACCTCCTCGGCGGCACGTGTGGCTACTTTGCTGCTTGGATGTTAGGCCCTAGACTAGGTCGATATGATACAGATAAGCCGCCCCCTCTTGGAAATCCCGTTTGGTGTTTTTGGGGTTGTTTCATCCTCTGGTGGGAGTGGCTCGCTTTTAATGCCGGAAGTACCTTTGGCGTTACTGGAAACCTGTGGAAGTTTGCAGCTCGAGCTGCTGTTACAACATTGATTGCTTCATTTGGGGGAGGAGTTACTGGAACACTCTGGTCCTTAGCGAGGAATGGACATTATTTTGAAGTCCTTGACTTAATCAATGGCATACTCGGAGGTCTAGTAGGAGTTACAGGAGGATGCGCATTGTATCATACCTTTGATGCTCTTATCATTGGGCTTATCGGAGGCGCTGTAACATTAACATGTTCTGGATTTGCTGACTGGACAGGAGTGGACGACCCCGTTGGAGCTACTGCGGTCCACGCCTTTGGAGGTATTTGGGGAATGGTTGCTGTGGGACTTTTTGCAGACCACGATGGCGGCGCTGGGTTTTCTCGTGGAAATGCTGGTGTATTTAGAGGTGGGACGCTATACTTGCTAGTGATACAGTTACTAGCCTGTGTTTCAATTATAGCCTGGGCGGCAACAACAACTGTAATTCTGCTTGTTGTAAGTATATGTTTTTGTACACAAATAATGTATTGATTTTTCGTTATTGAATTTCAAACAATTGTAATATTCTATACAGATCGTCAGTTTCATATTTCGGTTACGACTGGAACCATACGAAGAGCTTCTTGGGGCTGATTATACAGAGCACTTAATACGGAAACGATTTGTAGGAATTACCCCTGCAGAATCTGCATTTGCGTCTAATGCTCATCTTAAGGATATTCAGAAGCGCTCAGTTGTTGTGGGATTTGTCAATCCAGGTAATGATGACACAATTACAATCGAAATTGGGTCATAATTGAAAACAATAACTTGAATTCAACCTTATTCTGGGTTTTAAATGTATATAGCGCACGAAAAAATTCTGAAGGCATTCGACGACCTCAACGCTTTAAAACGGTGGAGAAAGCGTCATGCCAAGATAAAACCACAAGTTGAGGTTGTTGAGAATGCAAAAGTGGAGTATAAACTGGAGGAACATGTTAAAAATACAGCAATTATTGTTCCCCCTCCGGTGGAAAACGAAACTGAGGATATAGAGGGACATGCAAGTTTTGACATAGTGAAGGACAATAAGAAAAAGAAGTGGACAATAGCTGATATGAGAACTAAGTTTCTCAGCATTTGGAGAAGAAGGAAGGTAGAAGGGGAGGAGAAAGTCCAAAATGACAGCGAAGAGAAAGAAAACGTGCAAGGTGACCAAGCACGATACCCATCATTCATTCAAGTTTAGGTCCCTATACCAGGCTTATGTCGTATTAGCAACAATTAGTGAAAAACATCGTAAAGGTTTTCACAAAAATTTCAGTGAATACAGTTACGAACTCAATGCAATGGCAAGGAAGGCCTTGAAACCCTTGACTGTAGTACCCTCTTCATTCTAAAATAGCCCGGAATGGTCAGTTAAAGTATTAATAGACATTAAATAGATAGGTTTGGTCCTTTTCGTACATAAGCCTGTTTCACCCTTTCTCCAAAGTCTTGTTTGCTTATATACCAAGTTCCTTTACCTACCCCAATAACAATCCTCGTTTGTCACCTGCAACGTGTAAAGTTGTTTTTAGTTTCTAGAAACACCTTTGAAATGGGGTCAGTCGTGAAAATGCGCTGGATTGGAGCGTGTATTTTGTTCTTTACTGTTACAACTAAAGCATATCCAACGCAATCAGAGATGGAACCAACTAGCAAACAATTACTGGTATGGCTACATATTTTTGACAAATTTTAAATAGCTTAGGTTTGATTTGTAATATATTTTTACTAACAGGGAAGCAATTTGGAATATTACCTAAGTCCTGTGCAGGACATGTGCGGTACTGAGTTCGTCCCTTGCTCTCCAAGTATTCACTGCTGTTCT
>JAAXOA010003414.1:0-11534 GCA_036561885.1 Salina celebensis
CTAACAGTTTCGCAATGCTTAATTCTAGCGTTGCAACGGTTTATTCGATTCCGGTTTATAATATCAATGAAGTTGGCAGAGTTTTCTATTTTAGGTAAAAGAAATCACATGTGCACAATCACTAGGAATATGAATTGCAAAATGCGCCCTAATAGGCACTGCCTAAACGCTTGTGATTCCTTGCTGATTTTAAGACTTCAATTATTTATAATTACTACATTAGTAACTATTGCTGCTTTTCAGAGAGTCTGCATCGGAATTTCAAGTAAGTCCTTGCGTAACGTAAACTTTTCACTAACTCTGGACAGCAAAATGTATTCTTATTATACCAAATAAATGACGAACATATTAGGAGTGAACGGAAAGCAAGATTGAGTCAACTTCGCGAAGCCTGAGCATATTTGGCTCTGCAATTTGATTTCACATATGCATCAACATACAATTCAACACGGCTTTTATCTTCAAATGTTTAACTACTGAAATCATAAGCTTTGTTCTCCTGTTGAAACCTGTTTTTGTATCCGGTTGGACGACTGTAGATAAAACTTGTAGTTTTATTGCCGTAAAAACAGTTAGATACTTCTTCAAGACATCTTTTTCCGTTTCATAGGAAACTAGTTATATAGATTTCAGCAACCATAAAAGTTTACGAGGAAGGGATGAAATAAGAGAGTACCATCAAAACTTGAGGATTATATAATTTCTGAGCATTCTAAGTCCAAACCAAACTCAAAACTCGGAAGCATGTATACTATGATTTTAGCAATTTTGTGATCTGCATAAAATTTGAGGAGATTGATCCATAATCAATTTTAAATAGTGTCGTTCAATGGTTTGGAATAGAGGCTAAATTTAATTATTTAAATTTAAAGGCTTACTTGGACTTATCTTCAAACTCATTTTTATCCATATATAAAAATTTGAGAAATGCATGTCTTTCTTTAATGAATTACAACATTAACACACGGACACGAGAAAAACTCCTCACTCATCACTGTCCCATAAAGATTCCGATTTGACAGTATTATTAGGTGTAGACGGTTTTTGTCTCTACTTAAAACAAAGTCTTGGACTAATATGAAGTACTACGCAAAATACAGACGTTAAGTAGGACGTTAGTTTAAGATCACTTTAAGGCCGTGGGCCTACTATTTTCATAATCTTAAAACCCTGCTTACAACGAGAGCGGGGATTTACCACTGAATGCAAAATTATTTCATCATCGTTCGGTTCACATGTACTTCGATCAGACTCAGCAAAAATTATATCCTGATGCCCAACTAGTTCTTATCTTATAGTTTTTGAACGGATGTAACTGTGGTTTTGAGGATGTGAGCTTGTTATGTGGATGCTTTTTATACTGGACGATAAAATTTGCGCAGAAAGTCACCTTGATGGGTGCGAGATGAGACAGAGCATAACAAATCCTGCAATTTTTCGCTACGCTTACATGTTTCTTTGACTACTAAACCAATTTTAACTTTCGTGCACTTCTAACAAGCTTCCACGACAACACTACCAAATACGTTTTTTTAATTTGTACCACATTTTGCTAATGTTCTTTTATATTGTGTGTGCAAATAAATATTCAAAATATTTATCATGGTCATACTTACTGAATTAAAGAAAGGTGACTACACTGGTGATTTAGCTGTCACTTTCGATGAAACATAATAATAAATATCTTAATCCAATGCGCTGTGGCTTCCTACAATTTAAATGCCCATGCCCTTTTGCGAATGCTACCAACATTAAAATATGGCCATGAATCTGTTATCAATCTCCATATCAGCAACGCAGTGTATTGATTAATAGGCAAGCAGTGATGTTGGTTGAACCTTTTGCAGTCGTCTTAAGTAACCAAACTAAGCATTATGAGGAATTATAATTATATTCACAATATAAGGAATTCTTTTGCAGTGCCTTAATATATATTGAGAAAATTGGTAAATGAGGCGATATATGAATGGCTCTAAAAAACTAAGTTCAAAACTCATTATTCCGCTGAAGCATTTCAATATTTTTAAAATGAATTACAAATAAAATCGCGTGTTTATTTAGCATCATGTAAGCTTCCCTTTGCAGTTTTGTTGTTTCTGTTCTGACAATAAACTGGCTACTGTTATTATTTTTCAATTGCTGTTCGATTTCAACGTTCAAGAAACCAAAAAATTGACCAAGTTGTTACCCAATCAGTCATCGAGAAATTCAAGCTCAATTTGTGCCAGATGCCTTCATTAGCTTTACATAGAAATTTATCATGCAGCCAGAAACGAAATCTAATCTGATATCTTATTTCTGAGCTTCTTTTCTCTACCTTTACGACCAACACCATCAACAATACTTTGGTTAGTAAATACCAAAAGAAACCAATGAATATGGGCACAAATTCTGAATGAATTATTATGTCAGAGCCAAGAAACCCCAACTTCAAGGTAGAGAGATGAAAGGTTTTCTCTTGTATGAGGGAACTAATTATATTGTGACGGCAAGGGGATGTACATAGCAACCAATGAAGTGACCCTTGTATACGTAGTAAGATACATTATTTTGTTTTGTTTATGATATGAAAAGAAGGGAACTGATCTATGGAATGTATATATCTGTCGTTCAATCGTATTGAATATCAGTTTGGGTTCGTTGGTTATCCTAAATTGGGCGTGATAATATCTTTGTTCGTTTTTCCACCAATGCCAGTTCTGTTTGCAAATACACTTTTGGTTGTTGAAGATCCCGTTGAACAAGCAATGGTAAGACTAGTTGATTATCAAGAAATGAATTACCAACCCGTATTTTCTGTCATAAAAGTTTTAAGCACCTTTTGTAAAGAAAAGATAAAACCATTGAAAAATTATGAAAACATTTTATCCTCTCACTAGTTATAAAATATCTTGATAAAGAAAAGAATCCGAGACCTCATGCTGACTTTAATGGAACAAAAAGCGTGTAATCCAAACACAAGATGTTTGAATTTGCATAAAGTAGCCCCCTTAATTTCAGTGAAGGACTCTGAATAGTTCAAAGTTGCATTTTGATATGCGTTTTGACCAGTAAACAAGAGTTTCCTAGGTAATGGCAGCGTTATCAAACGCATAAATTCAAAGATCTAGATGGAATTTTGTCGTTAAAAGGTTTATATTTCGTCTTAAAAGTGATAAGCTTCCTTTCCTGGCATGAGCAATTTCTTTCATGGTAGTACCATAGTCTACGCATACTTTAAATAATTCGTGATTAGTATTAGAGTAAAAGCAACCATTCTTACACTCATGTTTCAGAAATTTCATGTCCGGGAAAATTCAATCGGAAGATATTCTGGATATAACATGTCCCTGAAATAGAAAAAAGTTCACAAACATTAAAATTGTGAGGTGATAACCGCTTACCTTTGGAAATATGGTATATCCCAGTTTGAAGGATTATGACTTTAAATAAACACCAGAGTATTACCATAAAGATTTTCAATCCATTTTCTTCTTCCAACTCCAAGTAGCGCGATATGAAGTGTATCTCAATGGTACCGGACTGGGCTAAATGAATGTAAATATACACCAGTAGACATGATTATTTTTGATTTCCTCAAAAGATTTTTTTAAAACTTAGCTTACAAATCATATCCACAAAGTTGTTGCATCGGATGCAAGGGTTTAGGAGTGCATCTCCAAAAACGTAATCTAAATTACAAACAAATACGATTGTAACAAAATACATGCGTAACTTCAAAAATTTCTAATTTTCTTCTAGCTTCTAAAATACTCAATGATGATTTTAACTTAATACAAGACTGCTCATTGCTAACGAATCAGATATCAACTGGGCCAGAAACCAGGCCAGAAAATGATATGATTATTGAATAAGAAGAAACACATTGTTGAATTCACATGCATTTTTTGAAATGATGTCGTAGATTTGCCATTCTTGTTTACTAAGACATTACGTAATGTTGTACGAATGCGTAAATCTGCTCAGGTATAAATTGCACATGAAAACAAGTTTCCTGCAGAGACACTTCTTGAACTTGACACTCCCAAAATGCAAATCGACGTATAAATTACCCGAATACTTGTCCACTTTTTTTATTAACTTGTTTCAGACTTATCCTCTTTTACATTCCACCTGGGCGTGAATGATGCTACCTTGTCAAAGATTTGGCGAAGATGCCCAGAAAGAGAAATTTATGATGAAATAAAAATGTAAATGGAATTTATATATGTCATGTACTATTAATCAGTCATTCCTCTTTGAGTGACCTGAAAGTTTTTCGATTTTCTGCGTAACTGACTGTAAGATGCAATGACTCAATTGGAATCTTACCCAAGATTGGATTGTTTTAGCAGGTTATTGTATTAGCAAGTATTATGCCATATGCATATCGATGGGTATATTCTGGCTTTCATTATTATAGTTTTAAATTGTGAAAAGCTAAACAGAGCGTAATATTACATTGAATTAATACTGGAACTGGTTAAACTACACATAGCTACCATCCAGCTTCTCTGAAAATTTGAGATTGGATTATACTGGATTTCATTATTATAGTTTTAAATTGTGAAAAGCTAAACAGAGCGTAATATTACATTGAATTAATACTGGAACTGGTTAAACTACACATAGCTACCATCCAGCTTCTCTGAAAATTTGCGTCTCGCATACAAACCGAATTAAACTAAACAGTATTTACCTGCTTTAATTGGTGTACTGCGAATTGATTGATGATGAGTGCCTTTTCACAAACATGTCTGAAGGTTTTGTTTAGAATATTGTAAAAAGGAAAAAAAAATCTTTTCGTAAGTGCATAATAGATGCGAACATTAATGAATAAGAATTGTTGTACTCATAATTTAGCTAAATTCATTGGCTGAAAAAGGTTCATGTTTGATAAAGTTGTTTGTTGGCAGATATGAAAGATATGAAGAAAGAGTCCCTCAGTGGGGGTTGTAACGAATACATTGCCGTTCTATCAGATCATGGCTTAGACGTCATTGGCGTTCACACACTTTTATGATTTAGTATCGCCAGAGGCGATGTATTTGTTGGCATAAGGATGCCTCGTATACTTGGATTGAAACTCTGCCTACATATACAGCGAAAACGAAATCGTATATCATTCAGAACATTGCGTGTTTGGGATTTTACAATTCACAAAGTGCCCCGCAGTAGGTTGGTGTATATAACATGAGAACGCCACTCAAATGCAGAACAAAAATATAAGTTGTTGAGGGAAATGTACGAAGAAATGTTAATTTCATATTGTACCATGGCTACTCTCAATCGACCATAAAAAGTTCATTCAGCTTACTCATTTGACCAAATTAAAATATTACATAAAAATGAGCAAAAAACACGGCCAAAGAATAGTTCCATACCTTTTGTAATGTGAAGCAGGTTGTTGCAATATGACCTCTCAGTTGTAAGTTTCATGTGGATTTTTTTCGCGTTTGGTAAGGATTATCATTAAAAACCCGTATTATTTCAATCAAATATTGTAAGTATATGCGTTTCTGTTCTTCCGTGTTGCGTTTACGGATCATACAAGGAAAGGGTTTTCTTTTTTCAGGTGAAAAAGCACGAGGAAATTGTTTAGAGAAGCCCTTCGTATTCTTTAACTAACGATGAATTACGCTTCTTGCCTTGTGAAAATATATTTGTGCGTAAATTTTGCAGGAAACTGTGAAACTGTTAATTCTTTTGTATGATTGGCTAACCAAGTTTATTTTTATTTTAAGCTGCCGAGGTTTACTTTTAGATTAGCTCACGCAAACAAAAAGTCCAAATCTCTCAACAGCATTTAAAAATATTTTAACCTGGTACTTGACTGAACAGATCAGTATTGTGAAAGCATTTTATGACAATGCCAGTAAACCTTCAATTAATTCATAATAGTAAAGGCTGTTGCAACTCTATTGTATTCATATCAAATGGTCTCGAATTGTTCTATATAATAATATTTGGTATGGAACAGTGTGCCTAGTTAAGTGTTAAAATTTATTTACCTATGAGAAGAGGGTCCATGATTTTAACGAATTGACACCAATTCAAACACAACTTAAAACACACTGAGCAAACTTTACATTGAATACGAACTGTTTGAACAAAGACAAATTCGAAAAAGCCTCTACTTCAGAAGTGAGAGAAATCAACTCTGAGAGCGAGTCATACCTGATACGCAACATATATATTGAAATTTTATACGTTTTATCATTTTATTAGAGTGGTTTTCCTTGTTTGGTGTTTCCTTTATGGTTCAAGTCTACTTATTCTTGAAGTGTTGTGTTTGGACTCAACAGTTGTGCATGAGAGCTTACAGCCAGTTGCGACAGCTTATACGCTCACGCTCACAACCATTTTTGAGAAATTGAACTTTTCTTAATCCATGTGGCATAAGAGAGGTGATTACAGATATACACGTATATTTTGTTCGTAGCTTGAAAATGGTGGTTAAGTGACACAGAAATGCAGTTGCAATGGGTAATATTATTGAAAGAATTCCTGTCAATAACTAAATCACATGTAAAAATATATGTGATAAAATCTCTAACATATCTGGATTTATCACTGTTCGGCATATGAAGTACCAGCATGGTTTAATTATCATTTGCTTCGTAATAGTATAATAATTGTGGCAATAAATGCATAATAAGAAACCGCAAATCAAAATATAGAAAAGTATGGGAAGGAGTCTGTTGTCAAGTCGCAGTGGTTTATACTGATTGCCATTTTTGACCATCCTTGTAAACAATCTCGAAGAAAATCTCGTTGACCACTAAGGAAATATTTAAGTAAAACTGCCGGATTCATATTACATTGTGATGTATGCCTAATTGCCCCGTTTGTTAATGAAGATGATGGAGTTACCTCGGGGTTCTGTGAGCAAAAGTCATCCAATTCGGAAAAAATTTCGTAAACGAAATCGGTTCAGTAGCAGTAACAGACACATACGCACTGACGGACGGAGATTGACATCCGAATAAAGCAGCTTCAGCTAAATAAATGTAGCTCCCGCTACTAAATAATGGCTTATAGATGCCTTGTTACGATTCAATCTAAATGAGCCCGTAATTAATTATTTCAAAGTCATTTTAAGATCCATTGGTTCATGTGTCACGTGTAAAACCCTCAAGTTCTGACGTCTATAGAACTGAAAAATCACACGGTTTTTATATGGACCTGCAAATCTGTCCGGTATATAATGTTTTCATCAATTTGCTTAAGATGCTGCAGACGACTGTAGAGGAAACCAAAGGCAGTGAAAAGCGACGGATAACAAAAAGAACAAGAGGATCTGAAGCTTGTTTTACTACAAGGCTGTTATTGAACTCTTTTCATACGATAGCTGCGTGGAATTGCAATATATAATTTTTTTGTGTTCAGCTCTGGGTTTATTGTTAATAATCTGTGGTCTGCTCAAAACACACAGCGTAATCACAATTGTGGATTCCATTACCGTATACGCGGTTTGAATATGGTCAAAAAACATCAAGTAAAAATGTAGCATAGTCTCCGATCTTTGGCATTTTGGCTATATTTAGATTTTTACAGCCTTTTCATGCTTACGATCTTAAGAGGTTCAATCTCCCCTTGGAGAATAGGTATACGAGAGTTTGCTGTATTACAAAATGACACGATTGTAACGTAGATGTATGCATACATGGACAAATGGTTTGCGTTGAAAGATGTGTATTATAATCAGCGATGTTAGACATTGTTCCCATCCCAAAGAAATGTTTTTGCAGCGTCTCCCAAATCCACCAGAAAAAATGTATTTTTTGTTTAAAGTTTACCATGTATTATGTGAGCGATAATATCCATTACTGATTTCACTTTATGCCTTAACGACAACCGGTTTGTGTTATCGGAATTGCTTATCACTAGGGATGCGTCCAGTGCACAAAAATACTTGGGATCGCCGGGTCCGGGTATCGATTAAAAATTAAAGACTCGGCCGAGTGGACTCACTGGGTACTGGGTTCTGTTCTCGCCGATGTTCTTCCTTAATAAGAAGCTCATTGCTAACTTGGTGCGTATTTAAATCGTACATAAATCTCATGAGAAGTATACCTAGCCACAAAACTATTATGTTTACGCATTTCAAGCAGTTTGTACAATGTCGATGACAATTTTAAATGAACAACACACATAAATTTACCTGGGTTTTTTTGCAGGAAGTATTGCGTTTTTTTAAATACCCGGGACTCTGCCGGGTCGCAGCTCAGTACTCGGTACCTGGCGAGTCTACCAAAAAGCCAAGGCTCGGCAGAGTACCGGGTGAAGACTCGGTACTAGGCACATCCCTACTTATCACTCGAAATATATTTGATTGCTAAGAGTCACACATGCCTGGTGGTGCTTCTGTCTACTAAATTCTTTTTACAAATGTTGCTAGAACTGACTAAGTACAAAACAAAACTTGCGCTATGAACATAAATGTGATGTAATATATTATATTCAATTCACAGTTGGATTTACAATTCAATTAAAAATCTCTTTTTCGGTTTATACATCCCTGTCTTTACATTCATTAACCTTGGCGATTTAATGAACACTAGAACTTGCTTTTGGGGGAAATTTCGTTACGGATTTTTGTTATATCCCTTATGAGCCTTGTTACCCTACAGTATATGCGAATGTGTGACCTGATAAAGAAATATAATAACAACGATAAAAAAAACTTGCATGACAACTCCATTTTATATGCTGACTAGCACGTTTCCTGTAATAGAATATCTTACTTAGTAGCAAATCGCAGATGTGTCTTTTCAGCAACTTTTTCTCCAAAGAGGCAAATCAACAAACGATGTCCAGTCATACAAAAATCAAAATCGTAAATGCCTTTTGTGCTAAATCTGACAACCTTTGGACTGGTGGTTAATCGTTAAAATGCCTGTGTTTGTAGTAGATCGTTAATGTTGTCATTAATATCACGTTTTACGTATCTCTTTTAAATTCAAGTATTATATTAATTCATCTTTGCTATCAAAAAATACTGTTATACTATTACTATTATACAAATTAATTATAATATTAAAGTACGAACCTGAACATTCCTGCGTCCTGAAAAAAGGCAGATTTTGAGTCGGACTGTGTGTCCAATCATGAAGACACGTTTACTTTTCCTGTTGAAATATACTTAAAGAAATCAAACTTTTCTAACCTGGATTGATCACAACTCACTAGAAAGTTTGTTATGGTTCTATGATGTTACTGCCTAAAAATATATGATCTTTATGAGCTAACTCAGGACAAGCAGGTTCTGCTGATGGAGACTCGTAGAAGAAAAGAAATGATTTTGTAAAGCGTCGCTGTTCCCACTAGGCCAGTTCTGCTTTCGTTTAAATGCCCTAATTGATTTATGGGATACTAACATCAATCAGATTTTCTTCAGTTTCACTGGTGACCATGAGACAGCATGAAATCTCTGTTTTTATTTCGAGAACAATTTGCCTCGCGTTAATACCAGAAGATTTGGTATTCTGCAGATATACAAGCAGTAAATGACGTAAAGATTCTTAAATATGCACTTTCAGTAGTAAAATTGATTTAAAAATATCATTAACGTCGAGCAACCGTCAGTTGGATAACGAGTTTAAATGGCTACACCGTTTGTTACAAATTGCATGAAGATTGTCGAGAACAGCTTAGCCCAAAAATACACAATAATGCTCCCTCGATCAACAAAAATCTTAGATTAAGGAGGAACATTGGATGAGTTTTTTTTGGATATGAATTGTATGGAATATGAGCGTCTTGACGATATTTCACTTATATTTTTGTAGCTTTTATTGTCTTCGAGAATTAACAGTCCTTGTATCTTACTTCACTTCCTTAAATATTCAAAGCAGTTGTATTCTATACATGCTGTATTTGCGATCCAACACTTTTATCCTTTTTGTACTTTCATATACATTTTCCAGAAAATATTCAGCTCTGCATAGCTTGTAAACATGAACAAACCATTTTCAGTCTTCTCTTCATGAAAAATGGCAGAACCTGCGGAAACGAGATTAACAAGTGACAGATTGGGTCCTGTTTTGCCTGTCCTGTTTCAGCTTAAGCTTAGTCATGCATAATTAGATGAGTCAAAGAAACACATGCATTCTCCGCCAAATCAGAAATTCATGTAACAGTATACAATATTTGGAATTGGCGTGTTGAAGTTCTTACCAGAAGTTACACTAACAATTAATTAGAACAGAAAAAAACAATATCGCAATCGTGTTTATGCAGTTTAACGAACTGCATTTTATTTTCATAATTTGTTACGGTGCATAAGGATTTATGTGCAAGCGGATCATGAAAGCACCGCTACAGGGTAAGAATTAAAGTTACACAAGTCGTAGTTCGTAGCCAGGTGGTATAAAATAGTCGTAGCCCGATAAGTCTTTTAATCATAGAAAGTGGCTAAAAATCTTAAAAATTCGTTACTGCTTGTGTAATCGTTGTAACAGGCTCCACTAACTTATCTGTTTTTGATTAAAATATTACAAACATTTTTAAAACATAAAATGCGGGAGCAAAATGAAAACAGTATGAAAATGGAATGCTTTTAGGTGTGCGTGTTTGTAGGATTTTTATGGAATCACTTCAGAAATGTAATGTATCACACATATTTTTTGCATTCATTAACAAGGAAGTCTGGAAGCCTTTTCTCCTCGCTCATTACGCGGAAAAGATTTGTGAAAAGAAACTAAAAAAAGAATTACTCTTGCAACACCCATAATTTTACTTTTCCTTCCCGGCCCTTCTGCTTGTAGAGTTTTTCACATTCCTTCCTGCATTTCTGGACCAGACCCTTCATAGTCATAGTCTTTCACAGGAAGTGTCATGCACATTGTCATAAGCAAGTCTTTTGTCACGGATCAAAAAATTTTAATGGCTTAATAACTAATTAATGTCAATAGGATTATCACATCACGTGTCAATCAATCCAAGATTCAAGTTGTTCCAAGATTCCAATTTTCATAAAGTTTGAATTTTTTCTGTTCTTTGCAGACCAAATTTTCTTCATGTACCCCCTCCGAGGTGAGAACTCCTCCAATGAAAGAGGTTGAGGGATATTTTAAATTAGTTTGAATGGTGATTTTGTACGGTTTTTAATTGTGGCTGCTTATTGTTCAGGTTCAGACTCATAAAGGTAATCACATATAGAGAGGAGGTGAAGGAAGGAAACGGCGATGGAAACGGGAAATTAATTAAAAAGTTGTGAATCAAACAAACTTGAACGCTACTCCATCCTAAAAGTTGTTGATGAAAAAAACAGTTATTGTTTTAAATTGTAGAATAATTTTATTTGTAAGTTGCAACATTCCTTAGTTGATATGAAACTACAACTAAAAAAACTGTGTCTGAGCTTCAAATATTTGCTACCATCGGCAAAACTTTCACTTTGCTATTGAATTGTACACATTTCAATCACACTGTGCAGTAATCGTTTTCTTTGAATTTTTTTGAATGTCGACATTTTCTTATTTTTCTTCCGGTCACGTAAAGAAGGACGAGAGCTTTGTGTGGACCTTTGACGGAACATGGATCGTGAAAAG
>JAAXOA010003415.1:0-11533 GCA_036561885.1 Salina celebensis
CCCTTTCTGATCAGGGTGCGCTAAGACAGTCAAGCACTTGAAAGAAAGAATCTTATTTTGGTACGTTTGTTGAATAGCTAGATTCCTTACGCATATTTCTCATCCGATAGAATTCAATCAATTTAAACATATTGTATAACGTAATTAATTACATTCAATAAATTTGATGTTATATTCTCAAAGATTGGCATATTCGTTTACCTACCGTCGACTGTTACATTTTATGAGCATGGACCGCATGAAAGCATATAATTGTACGTTCAACGTTACCATTTACCAAACAAGGAATAATATGACATGTTTCCTAGTTTCATTCCTGTAGTGATAAAGTAACGCTCCCATTCCACCATGTTATCTTCATACCCCGTACAAGATGATTAGTACTTCATGGAAGCAAAAATAATTACAGAAGATCATTTTTAAATCAATTAGTCAATATTACTTGATTGGGAATTTCATCTCGTGATTAAAATACGCATGGATGAAAAAATCCGGCTATCACAATCAGTCATTAAAAAAGAAGAGTGAAGCTGGGTATTAATTATGATCGTCAGCTGCCTCTTTTATTGCTTTAGCTGTCAAACAAATAATATTTTTTTTGGGTGAAAGGCTCGCATCAAATAGGTTTCATATTTTTCCGCACTTTTGTAAGTTTTTGTGCATCTATTAAAACTTCAAGATTGATTTGACTTCAAGGAGTGACTTTAACAGTTTATATACCTAAAATTACAATACTATACTATGTACAAAGTTATGATATAAAACAAAACAAATAACTTCACTTAAAGAATTGTCTATGTCATAGGTGAGGTATTCACCATTCCATCTCTTCAACTGCAGGGTCGGGATTGTTTCGCAATAAGAAAACAAGCTTTCTTCTACAAAACTTTACACAATTCGGATTTTCTTTTTCTTGTGAACACAAGTGGGTATGATTTTTTCAGGGTAACAGAAGGGAGGGAGGTCTATAACTAAAAAATACAAAATCTGACAAGATCTTTTGTTAACTTGGTTAGAATCTATCCTCAGATTCACGAATGACAAAGTTTGTATTCGTAATGGACATTCTGGAAACCATTGTTTGACTGTTGGGATCCGCATTTCCTTGACCTTTTGATTTATCTTTAAAATTTAATAAAACATGAAAAGTTATATACATATATAATCATACTAAAGAATTACTAACCAGCTTATTAAAATAAACTTACTTGAATGAAAGGTAACTCGCGTGGATGATTGAAAACTAGCCGGAAATAGAACTGATTTCATAGCCATCCGATATTGTTTATTCATGAATACATAAATAATTGGATTGACGCAAAGCTGATAAATATACCAAAACGTATCCAACTACATGCGTGACTGTAAACAAATCAATACAATGACGCTACTAACACAATAATATTGCGATAGAATCATTTTAAACGGTATAAACAGTTTACCTGGAAAATTGACACATTTATCTGCAATTTTGACGATAGTAATTGGGAGGTAGCATGCCACGAACGAGAGGAAAATCACCAAAACCATTTTTGTTATTCTCCATTCGTTTTTCCTCGTCTTTGTTTCTCGAATGTCAGATCTTGCAGAGTGTCGCCTCATTCTGTTTTCTGATCTGTAGCGAGTTGAAAAGGAGATTTTCCATGAAAACTTGGTCTCTATATATTTATGCAGAGTACTGATTATAATTAAAATGTTCTCACTTTCTCACGGTCAGGAATATTTTCACGTAACAGAAGATAATGACACTACATGGCACAACGAAGGCAATAATGAATAGAGCTGTTTTTGATGAGATCCCATTTTCCGCTTCAATAATTGTGCACGTTTTCAGTCTCTTGTCATAGCCAAAACGACCTGTTCATTAGAAAACATCAAAGATCAGAGTTTCCATAAATACTACGCAGTGTAGGACAATTTTCGCTATTTGCATGTAGCACGTTACCCCATATTCCAAGCAGTGTGGGTAGCTGCATAAGAAAACTAAAGCCCCAGCAAAAAAGGATCATTAGACCGATTCCTAATGGTTTGTAAATTTTCGTATACAACGTATGGCTTGTGATCATCATGTATCTAGAGGAAGTTAAAAATATACGTTGGAGAAACTTTCAGAGGACCATGTTGAGATAAAAAGACAACAACGTGTCACCCACCTGTTGATACTGATCATCGCAATAGAAAGCAAAGAGACTCCCAAGTTACCATATCTCAGCAAGGGGAAAACTGTACACAAAACTCCACCGTATATGAAGTCACGATGGATAAAATTTGATGCGCTAAACGGAAGTACCAACAGACAAAACAGAAAATCTGCGACACATAAACTAAAGAAAGGAAGAACAAGTCTTAGAACATCATATAACATGGTGTAAAAGTTTTCTTTGTTTTATCCAAATTCATTAATTATACCTGATAATAAAAGCTGCAGCTGTGTTCCTCACTCTTTGACATTTGAGTAGCGCTACAATAGTTAGAGCATTTCCAATTATTCCTACAACTATAGTTATAATTATCATTGTGGCTCCAAAGTTGAGAGCCCATGTTGGGAATCTGTGGAAATTCCAAGGAAAACAAATATGAATCAGAAACTCAGAACAACTTCAGGCTAAATTTGAAACCAATGGTTTTACCGAGAGTACTCCGAGATCGTTTCATTTCCGCAGACGGGTGAAGCAGTTGGAGATCCTTCTTGTGCCATTTTGATTTGTTACTAGTTGTGTAACAGGTCAGTTTATTCCTTTCATCTTTTGTGTCATTGATCTACAGCTAGTTCCTAGATCCCGTTAATTACTCTGGAAGTTAAATGAAAGGTTTCAAAATTCAAATGAAGGGAAATGGTCTCAAAACTTTTAGGAACTGTACGGTTCAACTTTCACACACACAAGTATCACATTATATGATTGCACTGCACACTTTAATTTGGAATCTATCCTGTCAATCAAATCCAATCTTTATGCAGTGCGATGAATAACATGTCACTTCACATGGGCAGCTCTCATCTCATGGACTATTTCACATAATATTCAGCCTGACACATAGCTGGGCGGTTCTGCACACAAACATGACTTTAAGTATGAGAGATGCAGATGCAAATACAAACTTTGATTTTCAACACAAAACAAAACCTGTTATGTAGAGTAATATTGGGTTTTAGTATATTTGTAGTACAACGTACAAACATTCTAATATTTGCGACTGTTAAATACTAAAACTGCAGCAACTAGGACGGTTAGCAATGCTTATCTGCAATTCTGCATTCTCAAGTTATGATGATACAGGCTTGAATCTGGAACAAAGGTACATATTCTTATTCAAATACGCCAAATTATGGATGTAGGACGTGGGTGGACGCAACTTTTCTGTCAGAGGGTAGTAGTACTAGCTACTGATTGCCAATTCTGTCTTCAATGATAAATGGATCTCTTTAGATCAATGATGAACTGCACGCCAGATTGAGCAGGTACTTTAGTATGAAACTATTTGTCATAGATTAGATTGTTCGGTGTCTATAGTTCAGTTTCTTTGATTTTGTTATTGATCTTTTTGTCTTTACATCTGCACCCTGGAATATATAGTTTTTATTTTAGTTTTAAAGAGATTTCCTAACTTGTGATACTCGTTAGTGACAACTTCAGATACGGGTATAATGGATTTATGCTTTGATAAGTATGATTTTTAAAATCCATCTGTCACAATTTCAGATCCTTCCCTAAGCTAGATTATCTGTCACAAAGGAGACTGTAGGACCCTTGATACTCAACTAAAGTCTTTTGATCCTTGAGATGGTTAGTGCATCTTTTTATGAGATGTAATCATTTTGGTTTGGACCAAGCAGTTGGAAACCTTCAGTCTTTCAACGCTTACCAATTCAATCCCAAATCTGTCTATTCACAAAATCACACTATCAACAACAGAGTGAGACGAGTAAGAAAAGATCACAGTTCAGCGGAAGAGCACAGTATGAAGTCTCCTCAAATGCGCTCACGATGAAACTACGCATTCAATAGTGTAGAGGCTAAGGCAATAGTCTTCGTCTTTCATTTCTAAACAAATAAAAGTAGAAGCCTGTTTGTTATTCATTTCCCAAAAGAAAATTTGATCATTTATCCACTTTGAGCTTCCAAAGTAGTTGGATGAAACGAGCTATTGTGACGCAACGTTTAAATATACAAAGGTAGAAAGATGAGTTGAGCAAACCGTCACCTTATTTTGAATTTGAGGAATGATCCTTGTCACATTCTTTTGGTAGTCTTTAGCTTAAAAGAGCGACAACCTAATGGTTAAATGAAAAATCAGCTACAAAGATATATGGCATCGGTGACTAAGATAGAAGAAGCATTTCATTTCAGCTTTTCATAGATATACAAACTTCTCTTTCCAGTACATAATAAGCCTTTGTATGTTTCTAATTGTAAAAAAATACGTACGCTGCAAAACGCACACACTATCTTAGAAGACATATTATGAGCAATAAATCCACTAATTCACTGTCGTGTTTATCTGATAATTCTTACATTTACAGAACCAAAGTTACGTAAACCAAACACGTGGTAAAGTTTTGTTCTGAGATTTCTCATCTGAAAGACAGTAGCTTGGCAGTTTAGATCCAGCAGCTATTCCTAATACAACACATTTGAACAATTGCGTGCATGCTATAAAATTCTCACGCTGAGCTCAAACTTTTTGATTCAAATACTACATACTATGTAATTTAGGCGTTTACTTTTTCTTTGTCTATTCACAAAACACTGCCTTCCTCACGAATTTTTAAAATGCCAGAGCTGTTGTTGCCAAAGATGGAAATCCTATGAATTCCTGGAACACTCAAAGCCCCTGACAATTGCAGCCGACATGGAAAATAAGAATAAGACAGTTAAATAGACTTCACTCAATCTGCTATTGCTATCCACCCACTAAACTTTGTTCTTTTTTTCCATTACTTTTCCCATATCCCGTTGTCATTACTCAGAATGCAAAAACTTTTGGCGTATTTACATTCACCAGGAATGTATTGGTTCGTTTCACCCGGATACACTATGGAGTTTGAAGTTTCAAAAAAAAATTCGTCTATCACTTGAAAGTTTTATGCACTTCTTACTTCCATCCACACAACATGAACAAGAAACAATTTGATCCTCCTGAGAAAAGAAAATCCTTCAAACTAATTGCCAGCCATATTTTTTATCAAGTACGTATCAGTAACGCCACATGTTTTCTTTTTCTGTTGAATATCACCAGAGCTTTGGCGTAACACAAAACGCCAAACTTGTAAGAAGATTATGCAAAAGCTCGGTAGAGGATTAGAGAAAATTATATTTTATTTTTATTTTTATTAATATTACTTTCTTCTTCCTTTGAATCGTCCGTGGGATACAACCGTTTTCTTTGTACACTTGCCCTTGTGCGCTCACAAACAGCTTCCTTTGGAATCTAATCCGGCTACTGTATCACATGATACGCTCTGCTCTCGTGGTGATGATTATAGTGACTGATACTACCACAACTGTCGAAATGTATTAACGAAAATAACTTATTACTTCGACGTGAACATGTTGTATGATCCTACTTCAAAACTGTTTCTGGCACATAAACCCAAGTTCACTGCATGGATCACGTAAAATTACACCAGAAAACAGTGAAAAAATGTCACCACATACCATGTCATCCTCAGCCACAGAAATGGAAAAATCCTCAAGTTTTCTTTTGACAAGCGCACACATTAAAATGAAACTTTTCTTGATGCATGCATCTCCCACTGTCAAAGTTGGACTTAACGAACTTTCATGTATTCTTCTGGACTTGTTAGAATGAATTTTGATGCAGAGCCGTAATTATTAATCGCGTCACAGTCTACTAAAGGTTGTTTTCATAATAAAAGACGTTCACTGCAGGGTTTTACACGGCCGTCTACCGTCTCTACCTACAACCTAATTTGGTGGTGTATTCAATTTTATGTTTATGACTTTTTCTGAATGGGGCTTTTTAACATGATGTAAAGTCGCTGTACGAGAGAAAAATTGTTGTTTTATGGTATTGTGTCATGTATTAAAGGTCTATCATAAATACTCACACGTCTACATGTAAGATAGGAGTAAAGCTACTGACACTCGCCATGGAGCCTGATTATTCCAGGATTGTCTCATTGTCAGTAGAAAACGATTGTATTGACTTTGACAGCGTCCATGCTTCCAAAGTTGAAAATGCTATCTACAATCTAGTAAAGTTTTTATGCGTTATTTGATGTTCACTGTTTACATAACAGTGACTTGCTATCGACTACAGCTATAAGCTATACAACCTCTATTTAAATCAAACAAAACCAAATTCCTAAAGTTGTCTTCTGATGCTTAATTTTCAGTTCACACGATTGTTGATTGTGTATAAAATATGAGTAAACACAAAATTAAAAAGAATAAATTATTTGTCTAAAGAGATGAAACTTTAGAAAAGCTACAAAACCAGAGACATGACCGTTCACAAAACGATGGTTGTGTTATGTATATGGCATGGACTTCTGATAACGATAATTATGATATTCATCTTGTTGTCTCGCCCACATGCAAGCCCTATGGAATGTGACGACGAAGTTCGTACTTCATAGAAATGTTCTACATACTATGATTTTAGAAAAAAAAAGTTCATTGTGGATGATTTTGCCAGTTGGATGTCTTCTGTTTTATGAATTCTTAGAACCCAAAATATTTCTAAAGTGTCAAAGATCTTTAGGTCAACTTTCCAGATCAGCAACACAACAAATCTTCATACGAGAAACAATCCACCTCTCTCATACAATTCACCGACAACAAATTGAAGGATGTTGGTGTTGATACAGTTGACGCTATCCTAATGCCCATTTTTAGGACATCTCTCCAAAGTTTTGCTCTCTTTTGTTTTGTTCCTATTCTAGCCACTACTACTACTACCATTTACAGTTTTCTGGTTCTGCTTAAATGTTGCCGACACAAAGTGTGACTGCATAGATATTGTTCACATACACAGATTCGCAACTGCCTTAATGCACTATTTCCTCAATTGAACTGTGTCCCTTGGTGCTAGGGTTTATGTATAGGACACTAAATCACGATATCCTGTTTAAAAGCAATCAAAAATTGTACATAAACTTTAGAATTGCGTAGTTTAGTTTAGTTTAGTTTGTGCTTTATTGTCTTGCACTATTCAGATTACTGATTTCCATAATGTGACATGACATAGTCGTAGGCTCAAGTAGCGTGAAACAGGTCACAGTTCATATTACCGATTAACTTGAATAGAAAGTGTTAAAATGTATTTAAAGTATTTTATGTTGGTAAAAATTTCCAAACCATACTCTAACTACAACCAAAAAGAGTCGCACCTACCAATATGGTCGGCACCAGGAAATCAACGCAAATAAACACTTCGAAGGTTTATGTATGCGGGGCTAACTACGCAAAAATTATGTGTATTTTTTTCTTCAGTGAAAGGTTTATTCGCAACATTAATTTTCTACATAACATATATAAAAAAATAGTATGTCGGAGCCCGGAGCAATATGTTGTTTGACTGATTTCTAGTTAATTGCGGTTGGAACTGGAGTCAGAAATCCAACCATAAGTTTTTAAATGACTTAAGAATAAATGTAGGTTTTAGTATTGCGCTTAAAAGCAATAGTAAATCACATAATTTTATTGCAAAACAATATTTTTTTGTTGCGGCCACTTTGACAGAAACTACCAACCAAAGTTGTGTCATGTAGGTTTTATTATTGCGCTTAAAAGCAATAGTAAATCACATAATTTTATTGCAAAACAATATTTTTTTGTTGCGGCCACTTTGACAGAAACTACCAACCAAAGTTGTGTCTGTAGTTGATACTTGGAATAGAGGTTTCCATTTCCAAATGCATGAAGACTGTTGGATGAGATCCATCAGCACGGAATGTTTTCTCTTTTCTCAGCACGTGTTTCAAGAACACATAACTTTATACACAAAAACATACGCTGCATAAAACTTATTTATTTGTCAACACATTATCTTAACTTGAAACGTCTTAAAAGCTGAAGGTAAATATGTAAGACTGAATAATGACACTGTCATTTCACACTTCACTGCACTTTCTTATTCAGGATTTCAACTGTCAGTAGGACTAATCCCATCACAACACTGTATTACTGCTGATAAATGCTTAAAAATAGCACAAAATTCAATTTTATCTCAGGTAGCGATGATGGATAAAATCCTTCTAGATATTTTAGGAAATATCAATGTTTAAAACATGTTTACAAGAGAAATGCATTTTTGCATGCACAGAAAATCTGAAATTGAAAATTATGGGCCTAACAAGCCTATAAGGCTTATGTCATTCACAAGAAGTTTTCAAGGGTGTATTGAGAGCATAAGAAAATATTTGCACGCTACCTATATGAAGAAATATTGATGAACTGTTGGACTTCTTGAGTAAATCAGACGCAGAGCAACATTATGTCGTTACTGTCAAAATAAATGATATTTTAATATTCAAAACTTTTCAGTCACAATCAAAACGAAACGATTTTATGGCTGCTTGGAGATAAACATCCAGCCCCATTGAATGAATCCGATTAAGAAAAGGGATGACCCTGAGATAAGAGATGTTGTAATTTCCACTGAATCAATCGGCAAGAAGACTGACTAAGTCAGTAAAACTATTTTAAAGCTTTCGTTCGGTGAGAGAGATTTCTTCTTAAAGCCTAAAATATGACTGAAAACTGAGGCAAATATAAAGGTCAGTGGTAGTGGTTGATGTGAAATGTGCGAGATCGGGAAGGGGAAGCGTTATGTGTACTGCGGTAAATATTTCTCATGATTATCATCATGCAAGCATATTTCCAACGACAATGTGCATCATATTATGTGTATATTGTTATTACTCTTCTCCCAGTCAAATCTAACAGGAGAGAGCTTTCAATTTCCATTGGAGTTACTTAAATTGACACTGGTTTAATGAGCATCAAAGGAAAAAAGAGTGAATCCTTTATCCAGGCACAATATGAGCTACACATGAAACTCCACTCATCATCAGCCAGTCTATTTTCTATGAACAAAGTAGTAACACTTTGAAATACAAGAGAGCAAGCATTCATTATAGTATTTTGAACCCCACAACTTTTCCTAGCTAGCGTAGACAGTCATGCATCATCATCATGAAAAAGTTTTTTCTTCATCCTTCCCATCTTTTCCAACAAACTACTCAGATACTTTTTGATTATTTTCTGCATTTTTTTGTTTGTTTACAGCCTGTTGGCATATGGTACACAGACTGGAAAATAAAATCGCTTTTGTTAAGATTCAAAACTGATTTTGTCTATCTTGCTTTCAATTCATTAACCGCTTGCCTAAGATGTGCGTGAGAAATGACGTAAGCAAGTTTTTTTATTTAAAAAATGCACTTCACTTCACAAAAAAGTGCAATTTGGCTGTATTGATTGTACACGTGCAACCATTTTAAATTTTACTGATGAAAGTATGCTGTTGCCGAAATTGGTTTCTTTCTGTAGTGCATTATGCATACTGCAACATATTATCATAAGAGTAAAAAGCTATTACATCTTCATATTAAAATTATAGTGTCCTCCCTCTCTGGTATGGTAATTGGAATTTAATTTGGTTTGGAGGTAAAGTCCTGGTATGCCTTTTTTCCATGCTTTACAAGCATCATGTCAAAACTCCCCCAGAGCGAGTTGTTTTAGACGTGGTGCGTGGCACACATTCGACGTATGTTTTGAGTGTTCTTCAACTTGAGACTCGTTCAAATTCTGTAATGATCTTGCTTCGTCAAAATATGTGGCTTATCGTACGAGCATATTATAATGAGACCAGTGGTGATGTGCAACTTACAAGTTCACGGTCTCCCTTTGGAGATCCACCCTTTCAGTTATGAAAGAGTACACAAATGCAGTACAAAAATGATGCCTCGCGCAATTTGAATTAGCTGCATGATGCATTCAATTTAAAAAGTGCATTAAAGATGCTGTGTAACGTATAACAGGAATTTTTGCGATGATGGATATTTAAAATAATTGTTGCACAGAAAACATTACACCATTAACATAAGACTGCACTTCGAAAGTAACTGCAGCCGTGGTTTACTACACTGGATCTCTGACGTTATGTTGTAGATTATAATTAATTGTCAAATCGTAGGATAGATAAACACATCGACATTGTATGTATGACAGCTCGCCGTCCATTTCAAGATCCATGTGGGTGGTTATAACGATCGGCTCTCAGTGCGAGCACGTAAAATGCGTGGCATACTCCCTGTTGTAAAATTAAATCAGATTCCAATAAGAAAACATTGTTGGAAATAGTATAGGTATAAAGGTTATTACAAAGGTACTAAAGTATTACTGGAATGAATCCTAAAAGTGTTAGGACGATGTTTATGCATAAGTGCAGCCCACATCCATCTGCAAATAGTACCCCGAGTGGCGGAAATAGGATACAGAGAATAATCAGACACACCTCTTCCAAGCTGACCATTGTATAGTATGTAGAGAAAAAAAATGCAAGGTTTCCCTTTCCTGACTGGATGGGGTAAACTACTCCCGAATATAATGAGAGACCCGAATTGTATCGAAGCAAGATCCAAACCATAAACTCTTGGATGAGAGCAAAAGTTGATAATCAAATTAATAAATCGCGATAAGTTAGATTGGATATCCTTGACAATTTTATTTTACATAGCTTGGACAAATACTTCAATTCACAGCAACATCTCAAGTATCTCAACTCTCAACATACAGAGCGTTGTTTCAGAACAACATCGTGTCATCTCCAGAATAGAAGATGTTCAAAAACCAAAGTTGAAAGTTGTGCTATGTTGCAAGTCCTTAAAAGCGACGATGCCAACGCCACCCATGATCATGTTTGAACTAGTTACACCATATATTATTCCAATAGATGCTTTATACGCTTTCCGATGAGTTCTATTCATTGAGTATGACTTTCGAACGCTTACAGGCTCAGTTTAGTTGAAATGTTTGGAACATGATACGTCGGAATCATCAAATACAACACTCACGTGTACAGAACTTCTGTGTACTTCCGTCACAAAGTCGAAAGATTTTTTTTCTGTTTCGCCATAATTAGCAATTCGTTAGCTTTTGTAGACTGTGAGTACTATCTACACTGCACACATGACTGACTAAAACATGCAGATATGTTGGCAAGTAGTACTTTCAAATTGTCGGTTTATCTGTTCTAAGTTTCTCTCGCAAATAGACATGGATGCGACACGAGGATGACGATAACTTCCGGTAGTCGTATGCATAAAGTTTTCTTGCTTATTTTTTTGATGCTAATAATAATAATAAACTTTTCACTCTCTTTGACTATTTACACACTTTTAGAGATAGCTGCTTTTGCTTTTCTAGGTTTACACACTACTGCAACATCACGTTACGAAAAAAAAATCTGCAACTTATGATGCAACCCATAAGGAAGTGAAGTGGAATGAAAGGAAAATCATACAAACAGTCCTTCCTCTGTACCAGTAGTAGCTCATTAGGCAATT
>JAAXOA010003416.1:0-11532 GCA_036561885.1 Salina celebensis
ACATCCCTTTTTAGGCTTGCAAAATGGAAAAGTTGCGTAATTTTTCAAAGAATATTTTAAGATAAGAAAAAATTTAAAAAAATTTAATTTCAGACTTGTGAACCAATTAAAAACCGCAATTAGTTAATTATTTTTGATTTTTTGTATGCACTTTTTGTTGACCAACTATAAATAGTTCGTGACAAACTATATATTATAGTTTGTTGATTTTTTGACCAACTATATATAGTTCGTCTCCTTACTGTGATCCCTGACTGCTGGAAAAGGGATTTTTGGTAAATCTTGAGTTTTTGGTTGGTGAAAAAACTGAACAATGCATTTGAGAGGATGGGAGGATCTAATGCTTCATAGGGAGCATTTTTCTTTGTTGCTCTCTTTCTTTGTGTGACTGCTCTGAATCTCAGTGCCCCGCCGATACCGCGCTCAATTTAAACCATGGTTTTTTTTTCTTTTCTTTGACATTTTATCAAGAAGCAAGTTCTCAAAACACAATTTTGTTTATTCGTCTGTTTATAGTTAGAAGAACTAATTGATTGTTAATTGATAAGTGTAAGATTTAAAAAATTAGAATGTGGGAAGCTCCAGAAGGTGGGCTCTTCCAGGTCCATATACCTAATCCTTGGACGACGACGAGACCTCTTCCAGCCAGGTCATCAGCCGGCGATGTCATTCAATCGTAGTCACCACGCACACTTGTCACAAGACCAAGGTAAACAGTTAAAATCAATTCTAATTGTAGATTTCCAATAGTTAATTAAAATGTCTTGTTTGTTGTTTTTTCAGTTGACTCGGTGGCCTTGGCTCAACAATGGATCCCACTAAAAGAAAGAGGACGGGAGGAGATCCCCCTTCTCCTGGAGTAAACGATCGAATAGTAACTCTCCGTTACAAGGTGCACCATTAATATGGATAAAATGTATGGATAACCCATCTTCAATCAAACCACGTCCGCAATGGAAACCAGTTCCACCAGCGCCACAGCAAAAACAATGGGTAAAACTTGTGAAACAACCACCGCCGCCGCCACTTTCTCCAGACGAAGACTCCTTGGAGGAAACCAGGAGAAGGGCTCTGCCTGCCAGGATTCGGGAGGGGTTGAAAAAGTCGAGAGGGAGAAAAAACGTCAAGAAGAGAAGGCAGTGCTCCTTCAGCAGCGGGAGGAGGCGAGGGAGGCAGGAAGCCGAGCTAAATGCAATGACTGATGAGTTGAGGGCAGCGTAGCATTTGAAGAAGTTGTCCAAGTGGGCGGCTAACAACGGGGACGAGGAACAAGAGGAGGAGGATAACAGGAACCCGTCCCCTCCATCACCTTCTCCAATTTTAAAACTGTTGTAAAAAAGGAAAAGACGATGAAGGAGAAGCTTCACGAGCGGATGGCGAGTTTATCAGAAGAGGAGAAGATAGCTTAAATTTATTATTACGACGGTGTCAACTGGCGTTTTCTCTTTGGTTTAGAAAAGTTTTAAGTTAATTTTAAATGATTTTGTTGATTTCTTTGTTTTTAGTGTTGGCGTGCTGGAAGCAAAGCTGGAACGAAATTCGGAACGATGATGACGGAACTGCCCGTAAGTAAAACCGTTAGAGTTAGAAACCGTTAAAGATGCCTGTTTGTAAACCAAAACCGGTTTTTGAATGATTTCAGCCATTTAGATTTGTTTAGCACTGCTAAACTCCTGATGAAAAATACAACCATCGATACAAAACTTTGATGCATTGGTGAGTGATTGAAGAAATTTATCAATACTTTGAGTAAGGAACTGAACTTTAACTGTTAATTTTGTAAAGAAATAATAAAGAGGATTTTTGTGAATCATATTTTTTTTTCATAAGAAGAAAAATTTAATTAAAGAAGGACTTTATTGTTACAATTGTTATAGTTATGACATTTTAACATTGTAGATGATTGGTTAAATCGATTGGTTTATATTTCAACAGTTTATCGTCCAGACGACGAGCGAGTCAAGCGTGTGAAAGAAAATGTATGAGGATAGCCTCCACAAACGTCTACTCCTCCCAGAGGTCTTGGAAGCAAGTGCTTAGAATTATTCAAAAACTCATCAACTCGTCAATTTAAACAACAAGATTAATTTAAAATGGTTGATTAGAAAATGTTGAGTACCTAAAATGTCAACCAGTAAAAGCTGTGTTAAAGAATCCTTAACGTTAATTAATTGTTTAAATCTTCGCTTTTCTTTTATTTTCTTGGATTTTTTCGAACAGTTAGTGTGAAGAAGGACGTATTTTTGTACAACTCATTGTCACTCACTGTACAATTCTCATGTAGTATTTAATGATTTCATGAATTTCGCCATTATTAGAAATTGATATGAGAAAATAATTTACGATTTCGTTCTCTGCGATGTCCAATTAACAATTATTCAAACAATCATTATTTAAATGCAATAGACAATAGAGTGACTCCTAAAAAATTTTAAAAAATCGTTAAATTCATTTGGATGTGAATTATATCAGTGCCGCAGTTCAATTTTGACAATGGGTGGAGCCGCCTCTATGGTTCAATTAGGCTGTTATTATCAGCAAAAAAAAATTAATTAAATACATTGAAGGACACAAACATCGACCCGCATAATATTGTTTTCTAAGAAAATCACCTTATCGTGTCAACTAGCTTTTGGCTTCCGGTCGGAGTTGCTGGCTCCAGGGGATCTCTCCCTGGATCTAAAAAACTGCCCAGTTCACAGTAAAACAAATGGGGTCCTTCGGTTAGTAGTGGGAGTCGCTTTCTGGCAAAGAGTCCCTTCTTCTTATTGACTAGGCCCTGATTCAGGATCAGGTTGCCCTTGGCAGCAGCGTGACTATTAGGATTCCTCCGAAGCTGCTCTTCCAGTCGCTCCTTCCTCTCGTCGTCGTCATTTGGAAGCTGGATGGAGGCAAACTTGGACTGCACTGGGGACCTCTCCACTTCCTTCAAATTGTGTGATTCCTCCTCCCCCTCCGGGTCGTCGTCGTCACTCTCCTCGATCGAGTCCTGCTCTGATCTCAATACCCGCTCCCCTGCGATCGCCCGAGGGTCAAAACCCGGTTTATAATCTGGAACTCCGGAGGACTTTGACTGTTTCCTCCCACCAGAGGAGAGCGGCGTCTCGGAGTGGATCTTTTCCCAGTTGATTTCCGTAAAAAATGGATGCTTCTCTAGTGATTGGTACAATGTGGGGTCGCCGGCGCGCAGTCTTTGAGAAGGTTCCAGGACAAGGAGCTTCTCAACAACAACTTTAACTGTAACAAACAAAAGGTTAATTAATTAATTGCTTCCTTACATCCAGGGATTAATTTAATATTTAATTAAAATTCAAACTCACTTGCACATTCCTTGTTGGGTTCCGCCGTCTTAGGCAAGGTACACGGAGGAGAAGGACCCTTCCTCGAGGAGCTTCACCAAAAATAAAATTGTCTGCAGTCTGCAGTGTTTTTGGCCAGCTCGTTATTTCCTCCACTCCACCACCACTGTATTACGCTTGCGGTCGTCCATTCTCACTGCAGTTAACTCGTCATGAAGAATGATTTCACTGGGTTATTGACTTATTGGCTAATTAAAAGCTAATTTTTAATAAGTTCTGTCCTTGTAGGGTAATAAATAAAAAATCCGAGCTTACAGGAAATTTCACTGGAATTAGTGTACAATTACAAAATTTACTTTTTGAAACAATTTCTTTACTTGCCCATCCTAAGCACACTCAAGAGAACATTCATGCAAACCTTCTACCAATGTGGCCGAAAAGTGCAGTATACACGGAGGCGGTCAAAGTATGTCAAAACTCATATTCGGCTGTAACGGTCACCGTTAACGGTAAATTTCTACCTACATATGATTCTCGGCTATCCAAAGCAGAGATGTCGTTGTGAAGGCTTGTGGAGTGATGAGTCATTATACGATTCTAGGAAAGTTTCCCAATTGACAGTAAGGATAGTACTAGTCATGCAATGTAAGAATGCACACAATAAATATTAAGAAAAGAAACCTGAAATGAGTCATCTGATTAATCGGAAAAAATAAGTGAAAAATTTCGGTGGCTTTAAGCAGCAGTTGATATTTGAAAGTTATCGGAGAGAGTTTTAGAGGACAGCATGGAAGATAATCATGATTTAAGAAGTTATTTTACGGCAATATTCAGTTTTTTGATTATTGTAAGTTCGTAAAAAGCTTCGTAATGTAAGCTTTGAGACAGTCAATGACACGAAAAAAAGTTCTATTATGTATTTTGTTGTTCCAGGTTTTGGGATTCCAACTGGTTTGCTTTGAGGCCTTTCCAGGTTCTGTGGAAAGTGACACATTCAGGGAGTTCTTCCCTGATTTTGAAAAGGTGGAACTTATTCCACCAACTGTATTCCTGCCAGTTGGGATACTTTTTATTGTATCTGGACTCTGTATTTGTACTTTGCTGTGTACACACTGGCATGATCAGCACAACATTTCAATGCTCGTATGAATATATAAACTGACCATGGAAATATCAGTGACGCTAATCAGTAACTTATTGAATTTTGCCTGTAATAATTTCTTTCCAGGTGATCTCAACCGTGATTTTTGTATCCAGTTTAGTCTTATGTGTTGCTGCCTACGTGATAAAAATCGACTTGTACTTCGATATCGAAAGCCACCTGAAAAACACTCAAAGTCACTACTATGAAAATACATCAGAAATGACGACTTCCGCAGCAGTGTCATGGGATAATATCCAAAAATCGGTAAGCTAACCTCAAACCTACAGGGGAGGAATTCAGAGAAAAGTTAATCGGGTTTAACTGAACTCGAGTTCTCAAGTCCCATGCTAGCTAACCCGCATAAACTCTGGCTGTGAATGCTTGTCCAGGTTGTGTAGAATATAACTACTTCTGACAACTCATTACGTTTGAATTTCAGCAAAAATGTTGTGGAATCAGGAGTTACAAAGAGTGGGCAGAGGCTCCTGGTCATCCTTCAACTAACTTTATACCCGTGTCATGTTGCCGTAACCAAAGTGATACTAACTGTGCTGCAAACATCACCATTGAGAACTACCAATGGGACAGTTACTCCGAGGAATTCGTGTACGGCGATGGGTGTTTGTATGAAAATGCAACTTATCAGTTGATAATACCCATCGTCTTCTGCATAGTGATTCTAGGAATATTTTTTACCCGCAAAGAAAGCGAGTACGAGAGTATTTTGGAATACTAGTAAACAATCAACTCGTCAGATTTTTAGCAGATAGGAAATAATCTCGGAACTTATATTTTACTAGTTTATAATTTTTATGGAAAATATTTGCGTCTGTTTGACATTGAAAAAATATTTTTAGCGGCGTTGATCGTTTACAAATAAATAGTGCCTTTGTTGATAGTACATGAATTTATTTCGAAAATGTTTACTTGTAATAGCTCTTTGGATATTTTAGCGGCCCTTAAAAAGGCCGAGGTTGTTTCAAATCATTTCTGTTTCCAGAATGAAAAGTGGTGTTCCCATTGGAAATTTTTTGAAAGAGGAGTGGATTCTAAATCTACGTGTTTATTTGTCTCATTTTTTAAAAACTATCTTTCTGGCAAGCACCGTTTCACGAATCGAACCGATTATATGAAAACTGGGGTAAACTTCTCGAGAGCTAATTTTTGCTGCTGCCTAAACTGTGTTGCGGTATTCAAGAGCGCACACCTATGAGTATTAGAATTCTTCAAAAGCGTCTCGGGAATCGTACATATTTGTATATGAAAATCTAAATGGCTGTAGCTTTTCGTTTTCTCCAACGTTTTCTAAACGTTTTCTCCACATCATGTATTCTTATTTCCCAGAGTCATACGAGAAACTTCTACAACTTTATAACATTGTGACTTATTCAATAAATCTTCCTTGTGCTTTCATACATTGTGTTAAGTTTAATGACACCATTGCCGAACACAGGAGTTCTTGTTTGTGCTAACACTGGAGTGCTAAGTTTACTTAAAGCTTTTTGTATGCCTTTCAATCACATGCTAAAACATTTCATGGTGAGATTTTCCCCAAAAAATATATGAAAATTTTCTTCGAGAAACCTTTCAAACGTTGTGCTGAGTTTATTGGTACCGTTGCTTTTTACTGATACAGTCAGGGAAGAAAAGGCTAAATTTAGTATTTTAATTCGAAATATGCCCGTTGAAAAAGGCTCAAAATTGCTAATTTCTTCCAAAAAGGGCTAAGTTTAGCGTTGGCGGTGGTTGATTAGGTTAAACCTTTTAAAATGTTTCCGAATCCCAAATAATTTTTTAGAACAGCAGGGTATTTCGTGAAACAAACTGGTTAGGAAAGAGCTGAAGAGATGACCATAAATTAAAAATTGTCCATTGTATTACATTTAAAATCTATCGTGTGATCATAGTAGCTCTGGGTTATTGCGGTGGTTTGCATACTCTGCAAAGTGCCCAACTCTGACCAAATGTTCAATTTTCCAAGGATATTACATGCGAAATTTTGCCACTAATAAGTAGGTGCAAATATAAACACTAGATTATTCCACCCCTTCTCATACTTTTTCGCACAGTATAATTCATAATATCTTAATTTCATTATGCATCATAAAACTACAAGTATTTTTCTTACTGCATCCTCCTATCAACAGGTCAAAGGTAGCCTTTTAATTTAAGGTAGACAAAAGATGGCAATATCTAGCTTCTAAAGGCTAAATTTAGCCTCTTGTCCTTGACTGATATTCTCCTTCGTGGTACAAACTATACTTGGAAATCACTTACGCCCTTTAGTTTGTTTGTAAAACGCTTAATGCCGAGATTTTTGCCAATTGATAATACATATGTTGGGCTCATGCCAAACGTACGGTAAGTATATAAATCGATGAAATCGGGTGTTACTGTCAGTCTCAGTTCTTCCTTTAGCTTTGAAACATGGGGTCTTCATCATTATTATTTTTGTGTGTTGCCTTCCTAGCATTCATTTTATGTTTCTTAGGGACATACGTGTTCGGTCATCCATCTCCAGGACACTGCCCACTTACTTCGGATGGACGACAGCAGTTGTTTTTTAAGCCATTACGAGCATGCTACCCAGTAGGATCGAAAGTACCTTGTCCTACTGACCAGACGTTCTATCCGATTCATCAAAATGCAATGGAGAAATTTGGTGAATGTCGTAAGGTTAGCAGTTTTAGTATAAAATTAAAAATTCTAGCTTGCAAACTAATGTCATACAAACCACCGCCAAATTGACATAATATTACTTCTTAGCATCAGCAGGAGTACGAAGACACCGAACTGCTATCTGATATTTTGTATGTTCGAAGAAGTGAATGTCCCGCTGGAAGTACCTATCACTCACGTCGCCAAGCATGCATTCGACTGTTCGACCCTTACAATCTCATGCTAATCAATAGAAGATTATAAAGGGTAAGAAAAGTATGATGCAGGAATATTCTGGGAACCAGAATTTCGAAAAATTATGTTTGAAAGGAACACTTAGTAACTACATGAATCTTTTTAAATATGCTAAATGTTCTCAAAGACTTAAAGACTAAGCACGGATTTCCATAGAACTAAAGCCTTTAATAAGTAAATGAAGGACGTTTGTTTCTGAAATAAATTGAATTAAAGATATAAAGATCGTTTCCGGCGACTCGTCTTGTCAATATGCATTTGAAACTCATTGAACCCTATAACAAATCGGTTAGGGTATTTTAATCTAAACAGCGATTAGAATTCAAGAAAAGAATGAATAAAGCTGAAAGATTTATGAACTGAAACTTTCATTACACCTGAATAAAAAATGTGGGGGCATAACAGAATTTCCAGCGAAATATCTGCCAATCCCTAATTCGCGACGATACGGAATTCTTTCTCTCAAACAAAAAGTTTGTATTGATAAACTAGCTAGAGAGATGTGTATCTGTAAGACAAATCTACTTAGGGTTTTGCTTGTTAACTAAAGAACGGTCACTTTTTCAACTGCTGCTCAGATAAAGTTAACTATAAGGAATAGTTTTATTTGATACAAATTAATACAAAGGCTCCAAAAGGCGGGGCACTAGTAGCCATAACAACTATCTAAAGAATGGACATCCAGTCCTTTTCACGGAGTACAAAACAGCAACGAAGGGCATCTGACGTTACAACAACTCTGTCATTGACACAATTTCCGACATTTGCAACCCTCTGCCTGACAAGTCAAATTTTTCTCGAGTATCTATATTTGTGGGAGCCAAAACAAGGATGAGTGATAGCAACATAGTTTTGATGTGTGCCATTCCTCAAGCTTACAAGTGATCTGAAAAGTTGCAACTTTGCGGTTGAAGACATGGAAATACTGCGGCCCGAACTCAAGACCACATGCTAACAATGGTTCAATATAAGATAATATATTGAATTTGCATTTCTCGTGACATACATTTAAGTTGAACATGCAGGACTGCAAGAAGTTCGAAGCTTGACTGATGTAAAGCTTTAAAGTAATTATAAATATATTAATGCTACCAATCATATATAATACTATTAACCGGTAAAAGTGCCATGCATGGGAGAGTAGCTTTCATGACGATAGTCAGTAAGCCCCCTTGTGGATCGGATGATGGCAAAATTGAGAATTGATTAAAACAAGGCGATTATAAGTAAGTATTGATACAAAATTGCTTTTTGGTCACTCCCTGCCGAAAATTATTTGTCGTTGATCGATTTTTCTCCATCCGAAAACATCATATGTAACTGTCCTTGTATTTGACCGTCACGTCTTTACAGCTAGCTCTTAATACTAACACGTGTAAACTACTAGGTTGTTGTTTGACAGGGGTGCTAAAGTAAATTTCCATATCAAATTTACTACTTTTAGCTTTACTTCTGTATATTTTTTCAAGATTCAACGGTATAGATACCATTTTGGTAAAAAATCCTAGATTTCAATTCCACCTTAAAGTAAAACAGCTCGCCTTTCTTTGCAGCTATCAGTTTGTCAAAATGAGTGGGTTATGTAAAGTATTTCTTGTAGCAGCTGCGATTTGCATCCAGCTAAACGACCAGAATTTTTTAACCAACCCGGAAAACGATATTGGCTATTCAGAGGAACTTAAAACATTTCTGAAACCACCACTTAAAGGATGCATGCTGCGAGTGTTTACGAGGTCTGGTAGCCCAGTTGCAGAAAGATCACTGGTCCAGTTTAACGCTTACTTTTCAAAAAAGCTCCACATCACATTCCTTACTGAAAACTTCATAAAAAATAAGATCTCCTTGATGCATGAGACAGACCAAGGGAAGATGGCTGCTCCCAAATACTACGACAATCCAACCTGGACATTCCCGCGACATTCCAAGTGTTACTCGCAACTGTACTTTATAGAAACTGAGACAGACCTGGACGACGCCGTCTCGTACCATTTCATTGATTTGGACTTGAAGAAAGACAGTCCAAGATTCATCATATTTTGGGACGTGGGCCCTTCTATTAATCGTTTCTGGGGGATACACTTGTTGAAGCAAGAATCTTACGGGACATTTATGGATTATCGGCTTTATGTCGGTCGTTGGGGAGCTTCAAAAACATCTAGAATCTGTGTAATTTGCCTCACGTGCTTCTGGACAAGACAATATTCACTGATGACATTATTAACAAATTCAGACAAAAAAAACATTCATTCTCAGTGGAAACGGCTACATCAAAACCACACAGGTCATCTTTGGATTCATCTAAGTCTTAAAGTAAATTATCAGCAAAAACATAGCAGCAAGTACTCGAAACAAACACTACGGGATTGTGTAATAAAAAGTTTATTTGCTACGCAAGTAAACAATGCAGATATCCTATTACATCATACCCACGGTTCTTTGAAGAAATATTCAGTATTTTCGGCAGGTAATATTAAAAACATCTTTCCCAACTCTCCAAGCTATATTCTGTCTTCATACTTCAGAGTTCGGAATGGGCAATTGATGACGGTTGTGCACAAGTCAAACCTTTCAAGAACAGGTTTTCAAGCAATTCTTGGCTTATTGAGTTCCTCCACTTGGACCACTCTCTTCGTTTGCCTGGCAGGATTGCACCTATTACTCTAACGGTTAACTACAAAATCAAACGTGGACTGTTTTTCGTGTCTTTTGGCCGAGTTGACCCCATTCACAGATCGTTGGTTTTGCCCAATGACGGATCCTTACACCAAATGTATTCTTCTTCTTTGGTCATTTCTCTGCTTATCCCTAACCGTTTTATATGGAGGAAACCTGGCTTCGTTCGCTGCAGCGTTCACAACACCCACATTTCCAACAAACTTGAAGGATTTGGAAGATTTCAACTCAAAATTTGTTATGCTGTCATCAATGTGCGTTCCTGGTAAATGTGATATGCCTAACCAAGCAGTTTTAGGGGATATATACCAAGGAAAGCTACCTTCGGATGACAATTTATTCGGGTACGGATATATTCCGGAGCTGCTCTACTTCCTGGTAATGAAGCTTAAATACATGAAAACCGATATATCAACTGCAACATACACTCAGGCATTGCTTTCAATTATGAAAAATTTGCTGAAGAATTCTTGTAATGGTAGGGAAAGTTTGCTTAGTGGTACGGATCAGGAAAATCCATTCCGGTGTAAAACTAAGGACATAACACAGTACGACACACCAATTACCTTCATTGACTACAACCACAATATTAGGCTGGTAGGAGCTGCTTACAAACACTCCTCTCATTTCTGGACCAGCCCAAGAAGCTTCTTTCGAGACATGCCAGAGAAAAAAGTAATATATATGCAAAGAAATTATTTTGCAAAATTGGTCATGCCGATTGTTAGCCACTGGATGGAGTCGGGGTTAGAAGATTTATTAGATAGGGACAAGGAAATATTCGCTGAGCGCAGCTATTTTCCTGGAGGGAAAACCGCTGCCTTGCCGGATTCTACTTGTAATAACAAACTTGTTGAACAGACTCCGGTTGGACTTCGATCTTTGACTTGGGTTGCAAATATAAACGTCCTAGTATATGCTCTCGCTGCAGTTGTATTTTTAATTGAATATTTCTCGGCCAATGGTATTTATAAGTACCTGAAAACATTCTGGGAATATCTTGGAAGAAAATATTTCTTAGGTCCGGGTGAATCAAGCCAAGTTGAACCTATTGTTAAGGATTAACCGATGGAAGCATTTCATTGTAGCATTCATTTTTGGGTATAGAGGAAGTCAGTGTATTTAAAAGCCTAAACTTTCGTGGAATTGCCTTCAAGAACTTTTTCAAATGTAGAAAAAAGAAGTTTCATTAATAAACGGTTTTATGCTTAATTAGTGTAGATTTGACTTAATTTTGTAACTAAACGTTATACACGTAAATACATTTTGGGAGACTTTCGAAATACCATTGAATAGTTGAGAACTAGTGCTGGAGTATTAATTTTGGTTGGGAAGTTACAACTGGAACTACTCAAATAAAGCTAACGAAAATTTCCATTATTTTAATTGATTAAATGAAGTCAAGAGATTAAATTATTAAGTAGCGAAAGCTACTTTATAAAATCGTCGTGGTTGTCTGTCCGTCCGTCTGTCCGTCCGTCCGTATTTCTATTTCTTATAACT
>JAAXOA010003417.1:0-11527 GCA_036561885.1 Salina celebensis
TCGTCTTGCGTGGCATACTCATTATTTTGCGGTTCCTCATTGTCTTTCCCGTTTTCAAACTCATGAAGAGAGTCCTGGGTGTTTTCCTTGTGGTCATCCACTTTAGACGAGTCTTGCCTTGTTGGACTGGAAGATGGTGAGGTGTGTTACGTCGGTTGTAACTTCGTCTTGTTTTTTGCATGTCACTGCTACCCCCACTTTCCCTCTCGATGAGGTTCCTCCTCTCAGATGACCTCCGACTTGTCGTAATTTTCGATGGATTTTCGCTTTCCATGCTGAGATTCTGTCTGTGCTTCCCGCTGTGTTTTCTCGGCCGATTGTTAGGAACCGTTCCTGGGTAGCGGTGGTAATACCCCACTTGTCCATTGGAAAGACTTGGTCTCCCTCGCCTTTTCAGTGCCTCCTCGCCCTTGGTGGAATCGCCTTCATGCTGCCTGTCCATAAGTTCTTTCTTTCTCGTTTGAATCGCTCTCGCCCAGGATTTTGAGAGCCACCTCCACCTGATTGCATACTTCGCACTGAAACGACTCTGGAAAATCGTTTCTGTCGATGCCCATGCAGTCCACATGCTGCCACATGGACCATTTATCACAGCAAATCATAAATCCATCGTCGTGCAAATAATCGCAAATACACCTCGTGATTCCCTCACTGTTTGAATCCTCCACTCCTACATTATTGCTTGGCGGCGAGGCTTCTTTCAAAATATTTTGAGGGATTGGAGGTGATTGCTTCGGCCATGAAGGAGGCGTTGGCTGAACTGGTGGAGAGGGTAGTTTTGGTGGTGGAGGCGATGATGGCTTGTGCTCCCAGCTTTTTCTTTCTTGCGTTCTTACAGGACTCAGCAACGCTGGCTTTTCGAACCTGAGCTTATCCTGCTGACGTAGTTGAGGTACTTCCAGTTGCCTTTTCTTCAATCGTCGCTTCACAGGTTCACTGGCTTCACCAGGGAATCTTGGACTGAGAGACTCTGAGTCTAACAACGTAGGACTCGGCAGGTATGGGGGACTCGTACTGTTGAGGGTGGGTTGAAGATCAGCTTTTCGCTGCCGTTTTCGACCAGGTACTCCAGGTTTCTTCCCTGGTACAGTATCACGTTCGTCTTCCATTTTATCTAGCGCCTTGCGTCGTCTTCTTCGTCCTCCTTCAGGTAGTGGAGACCCAAGTTGGGTTTGGCGAGCCTCCACTTGTGCATCTAAAACCTCCGGGCTTCTCGAGACCATTCTTGGGGATGAGAACAAAGTAGGGAGGGGCGGCTTCGGATGAAGTAGTTGAGGAGGTGACGGATGAGGCAAGTGTTATTATTGGCGGTGATACTGCTCTTAGCTGAGCCATCGGCAGTGCACTCACTGTAGGCAGCGGAGGCGTCATTTCCTTCAGATGATGAGATACTCCGTAGGTCGGAATTACCGTGGGCATTTGTGGCGCTGGTGGCACCGGTGATTCGCGTTTGGGCATCGCATAGTTGTGGTCCTGTAACACTACAGCTACAGGATCACTGTGGGGCATGTACGTAGTCCGCGGTCCCATTAGAACTGACGGTCGGGCCGTGTTGAGATTCGAAATATGGTGGGGAGCTGAGACGAATCTCAGAGGTGACGAAGTCCCTACGAATGTCTTGCTCGTGGTGAAGGGGCCTCCCAGGAGCGGGAATCGTAGCGACGGGTATTGACGGACCCCTGAATGTCGTAGTATTCACTTGAAACACTCCAGGTCTTGGCGTTTTATCTACTAGTTGAGATCCTACAGGTGCTTGTGGAGTTGGCAGTCTAATCTCAACTGCTTGTTGGGATTGGGAGCCCGGTTGAAGCGAGAAGTGTCCTGTTCCAGTTGCTAATGTTACTCCAGCTGGTAGCGTAAAAGTTCTTGCTTGTCCACCTGCACTTAGCGCTATTGTTTATAAATCCATGCAGCAACACCGGAAAACAACAAAACATTGAATTAGAAAACAAGAAATCATCATGTCAGTCTAGCCATCAACTTGACGCTCATCTTTCACACCAAAAATATGCCTTTGTCTACTGTACCATGTGGATGGGCAAGCCTCATTTGACCACTCGCGAGTCCATGAACTGCATAGGTAAACTGGGGCCCTGTCGAGTGATGAATCGTGATAGGCACAACTCCTCCAGGAAACCCTGGAATGCCTTGAGGAACAACACTAGCACGACCACTTGGAGCTCCCTCCGTATTCACAACTGCTGTCACCGTTTCATTTCTATTAACCGACGCCGCCTGTCCCGCACTGGTCGGTCCTTGGTTTATCGCAGCCGCCGTGGCAGCTTCCATAGCTGCGGACGCCACAGCGCCCAAATAATTGATTAAACTCATATCGGCTCACTTTACTAAATCGTCTATCACTCTCAATATTTTCTAACAACATAAATTCTTTATCTCCGTCAAGTCGTTGACTCATGTACATTACTAAACTGTTTCCCCGAATCCAAGTCTTTTTTCCCTGCTCCCTGAAACCTTTCGCGTTTCAGCCATCTCCGCTTATCTCCGTCAAGTTCCAGTCCAATTTTCCATTCAAACATTTCAATCTCGACCTGTCAATTTCAAAACAATAACAAACATTTTCATAAACAAAAATATCCTTGGCAATACTATCTATCAAATCATAATTGCACTTGCGCATGTCATCAAGTCATTTTTTACCCCTACCGCATATAAAACATAAAAATCTAAAACCATTTCAATAATTTTTTTTCAAAACAAATCATCATCGTTTCTATAAAATTCTCCCCTTTCATTTTCTTGCTTTTGGTGCAGTACCATTAACCCATGTGTGTTGTTTTGCGTGTATACTTTTTTCATATCCAGTTTTTTTTGTTAGCAGCGCTGCTGTACGCTCATCCCTGTGCCTCCTACCACCTCACCTACCTGGTCTATTGTTTAAACCCGTTTCGCTGCTGAGATTGACGAAGAATATTTCTTTGTACAGCATTTGTACGTCTACGTTTTGTTAGTTTTTTTCATATACTCTTCACCTCCCACCACCACCCCATCATCTACGAAGAGTAACGAGACGACGCTCATTTTTGCACGACTTGCACTCGCTCAGTTTTCATATAGCCGACATACTCTATCCAGTGAAATATATCTATATTCTGCAGCGTACATGACTTTGACCCATTACCTCCATGCAAATTTCTACATTTTGACAAAAAAAAATGTCTAGTGGCTACTAACAAGGTATAATGTTTGCCGAAACCCTCCGAAATAGAAATAGACTTGCCTCATATTTCTTCACAAGTTCATGGAGAAACTCCTTTAAAATGTCATTTTAAACCGGAATTGTTTTATAAGAAAAAATTACTTGGGAAAAAGGTGTTGATTCTCAGATTGCCCCAATGACAGTATAATAACAAGCTGTATACTCTGTGTGATGTCGCCTGCTCTTTTTTTTTATTATCCCTCAGGGCAAAACATTTTTCAATGCAAAAATTATATTTTTACGAGTGAACTATCTGGTAAAAACGGAGATAATGATCGTATCCTGTTTACGTGTAAAGCTCACGTTGAATCAGCTCTGACTGTCATACAGTGTCAAAATTACTTTGAACAGATTGAAATTCAGATAGAAATTCCTGTTAAAAATTGTCAATGAATGACCTGCTAAATATTCCTGAATGCTCTTCTAAATTAACGATTAACAGGAGAAAAGTATTCTCTAAATAGTGTTTAGAGCAAGAGGATATTTTTTCTAAAAATACAATATCCGTCCGGAGTGTTCCGTGACAGTTCGGAACTTCTTGGAACGTTCTTGTCCACGACAGGAAAAAAATGAGCGAAGAGAGAAAACCCGAAAGGAAAAGAAAAAAAATTGCAAACCCGCCCGTTTTTTCTGTCGCTTTGGTTGTTACGTTTATGGAATGCGATAGGTAGATACATTATCCGTTTTGGTTTTATCGGATTTTTAATTTTTTTTGTTGAAGGCTAAACGAAATTGCATTTCAAATTGGTTCAATAAACTAATTTAGAAGGGGGAATCGGAGTAATCAGATGACAACTTGAAATTATCACAGCGGTTGCGTGGAGTGAAGTTACAACTATATATAACGCGTGGTGGAGGAAATGATGATGATACACTCCAACAATATTGTGTCCTACCGTTAGATAAACTATCACCTTTTATGTCTACCTAACTAAACCATCGGAGGGATAACTTTTAGGACAAAATCGGGACACCGACACTACTTAAGAAGAGCAGGAAAGATTTGTACAAAAAATTGATCTTATTTTTTGTAAACAAACTTACATGACCAACTGATGATAACGATGATCCATGTTTGATTCAAAAATTAGTATTTAACCACGGGAGAATTTNCACGGGAGAATTTTAGATTAACTTTCTTTGGTAGCTTTGCTGTTTGATTGAGAAATCCCTGCATCACAAGATAAAACAAATAAACGTTGATCAGAACAATTTGTTAGATAAAATGTTGAATGAAGAAGTTCAGAAGTTTAATTTGAAGAAACCCTGCAGTTCTTCAAACAATTTGACTCACTTTTAAAACTAACGACTAAACTAGCTCGTGTAATTCTTGACTTGAAGCATTCAAAACAATCTTAGGAATGGCAATAGGTTGAAAAGATTTTCCAGGTATTTTTATGTCACTAACAATTTAGCAAAACTTTTGTAAGTTTCTTGGTCGTCCGTCCAAATCCAGAAATAATATAATCAACGGCACGTTTTTGTATTGTTTTCAAGTTTCCTTTTTTGTAATAAAGAATTAAAAAGCAGTGGGAAAAAAGAAACCGAGTGACTCCGTTCAAAAAATGTAAACAAATATATGTGCGTATATTCGAACCAACAAACAAACTTTTACTGATCAACGTGTATTGACAACAAATTAATCACGATAGAAATCAACAAACAATCAAACAACAATACTTTTAAAACCAGTGTCAGTTGTTGTTCTGCCTCGGCTAAAGTGAAGTTGTCAAACTAAACAATTAAAATACTAAACTATCCCGACATTTGCATTAAATCTGTGACTGGCATTCCTCCGATTGTTTAGCCGTGTTTAACTACAATTTACTGGTAAACACTAACTTCCCGCGTTAAATTAACCTTACTTTAAATATAACTAACTAATCCCGTATTTGTTTGTATTTTCTGGCCAACTTACCTCAAACACAAAACCACCCAAGACCCAGTTTATTTTTTCCACTTGCACTCACTTGTCAACAATTTATTAACAAACAGTTTGTAGTGTTGAAACAATTAAAACCAGTTAACAATCAAGTAACAACTTGACTCCACAAAGTTCCTCACACTAAAACAATAACCCGTCACGTTTTAACTGTGTCGCCCGTACTCTAGTATAATTTTATTACGTAGACTATTTAAAAAACGCTTTTTTTTAACCAAATTTTAACAATTTTCCATCATTTTTTTTTTCTTCTATATTCTGAATATTTATTCCATACTTGTAAAATAAAACCCTCCAAATACATACACCTTCAAACGTATAAAAAAATGCTCTGAAAAATGTTCCTGCGAATGTACTCTTCACACATCTCACACACATACAAGAGCGTTTAGCCAATAATATTAGGTACTCTTTTTACTGTGGAGTTGCTCAGATAATTTTACACTCTCTTTCTATACATGCAAAGGATTTTTATTTTAGAAAAAAAAATAATCGAAACATGTCTGCCAAGCCTGAAGCCAGAGGGCCTACAGAATTATCTACTCCACACAAGTAAAACCGCACACAGAGTGTTATACTGAAAGGAATACTTCACGTAGGTATACACAAAAAATAAAATACTTTATAAGTATACTTATGAGAAAATAATAATAATAATGTTTTTTTTCTATATACTCTGTCTAGGAGGTGTTCGGGAAGAACGAGTGGCTGTGGTGCGTAGTTTCAAAGTATTGTGAGGAATATCCCCAAACAACCCCTACAAACTTGTTCTATACTGTGAAGAGCTTCTCGCACAGACCTTTTTGGTGTGCTTCAACTTCCTCGTATGGGGATCGGGGGTCTGCGTTCAGATCAACGCTAAGTGCAATACGGAGAGTCGCAGAGAGAAAAAAAGTGATGCTACATTTTTTTCTCTTAAAAAATTCTAGTAAAAAAGTTGTGTGTATGAGTGTTTGCTGGATTTGAGGTTTATAAACAATGTTATCCAACACCGCCCCCGTCACGGTCAGAAAAAAATATTATTTAGCTTAACAACAAGCAGTGAAGAAGAATTTTTTTTTGGTTTGAGTCTTGTTCAGGAGCAGGTCTCATGCATGTGGATTGATTGCTGAGAAGAATCAGAGAGGCACAATGATATGAAACGTATGTATGCGGATTAATTAACATTTTTTACGTGTTAACTTTATTTTATATTGCATGCAGAATGTCAACTGGATGTAGACAGAAAAAAAAAGTATACTCGCTAAGGTTGTGATCTTTAATTGCGTATTGACAGAGACTGCGAGACCGGATACTTTGCAATTATGGACGTGCAGGAGGATGTAGTGGACACGTTTCTCCGCTATGGGCTCTTCGTTGGGGCTATTTTCCAGTTGATATGTATTGGAGCGGTTATCATCATGCCTGACAATAAGGCCGAGTGCTGTGCGGTAAGTCGAATAGCTATTAATAGTAGCATTAGTAGTCTCAGATAAGTGAAAATTGTGTAAGACGAAGAACCCAATGATTTGTGATGTGCAGGACTCTGACTGCAGTGAAGACGAACGCTCAGCGTCAGACCAGGGGAGTCCCCATATCTCCCCGCACCACAAGCACCATCGACAGAAACGAGACAAGAAGAAGCGGCGCTGAAGGAGCCTTCCGGTGAAATTTGTGAGCGTTTTTTAAATGCAAACTGAGCCGTGGTTGTTTTTTTACTATGGAAATTACGGAAACTGAACCGTGGTCCTTTTTTGTACAAACCATGGGCGTTTTTGTATGCACGTTACTTCGCAGACGGGTTTGATATGCGAAATGAATAATCTAAGTCAGTGATTTTTTGTCATCCAACCATACAATGTAGTGATTTTATTTATTTTATATATTTTGCTACTCACTAATAAAACTTCACTTTGAAAAGAAACAAACAAAAAACAAAAAAAATAACAAATTGGTGTATACAGAGCATTGTCTAAGCACGGCAACTCCTTGAATAACGGGTTGTGTGCGGTTACTACAAAGAGAAAGAATTTATCTTCAAACTGCAAACACTTGAATGCTTTTTTAATTATAACTAGAGTGAGTGTGTGGAAATTTGATAACCAGCAGCAGGTGTGTAGTGTAAATTACTTTCCATAGCCCCCACGGGACGTTCTTAATAAAGAGAAAATTTTCTAAAAAGAGATGAGTTTACGCGTAAATTCCAAGTTAACTAGTTTAAACTTTCCTTCTCACAATTACAGATCTAGAATCCTACTCAAAAATTGGTTTTCCTTTAACGTTACAACGGTGCTCAAACAAATCTACGGATGCTAATTCAGCACTTGTTTTTTTACAAATTTCCTCTAGCCATTTGCTAGCTTGCTAACTCACAAATTAACCTGGTAATGCATATAGAATTGAACTGAAAAACTTACAACAAAAAATTGACACTAATATACGGTTGACAAGTTGATAAACTCGTTAAATTGTCTAACTTTAAATGTAGGAATCGAAATATTCATATAAGTCCAGAGAGACTCTGGCTTACTGTTGATTTACGGGGGAAATTAACTCTGCAGCAGGCGTCGTGTGTAATTCAGCAGCACAACAGGGTCATGATTCACTTGATTTGCAAATAATTACCAGAGACAGAGATAGATAAAGTCGTTTTTAGACGCGTCGGGTTATAACAATGCCTTGAATGATTGGATGCCTCTTTTTTTTGTTTCAAGTAGTAAAATTACCACAAAAAAATCATTTCACGTCGTAGTCAAATAGATTCGATAATCGTACCAAAAAACTGGCCAAAATATTCTCTCTTGAATTAGATTATGGAAGGGGTCAGCCCCTTAGCCCTCCACCTCCACTTGAGCCTCGTCTACAACAAATCAAGAGAAAGTTATAGTCATACGCATAGATTATACATAGTAAAAATGAAATACCGTGTCACTCACTTGTTCCTCTGTCGACACCCAGACTAGATTCATTCGTCGTCCCGTTTTCCACCACTGCCGCAGGAGATGAGCCCTCCTCGCCTCCATCCGTTCTATTTCATAAACATCAGCTTTTAGATAACGATCGAAAACTCTCTACATTTCGCATGTTTAGTATCCTACCTGGCCACAGAATTCTCATCTTTAAATGTTACTCCTTTCGATTTCCCTCCGCCTACGCTGTTTTGCTGACCATTCGTTGCGATTGCTGACCCGTTTGCCGTTTTTGAACTCTGTTCTCCTCCAGAATTTGTTCTTGATGATCGATTTGTTCTAAAGCAATGGATTCAGGCTTATATAACCCGTTACCTGAAGCCATAATTTGTGTTTAACAAAGCACCTGTGTCAATACCTGATTTTTGGCGGAGTGTTTCTTCTGCCAGGTTTGGTTCTGGCCCTGCCCCGGAGCTCTGTTTGGCACTTTGTTTGCCCCTGAGATTCGCATCTGATCAAACAAAGAGACTTGCAGGTTCTGATTGGGGTAGCCCGCAACCATTGGCACTCTTACGTTCCTGCCTAGGTTACTGCCGAGATTCCCATTGCCATAATTCGCTCCCCAGCTGCCGACAATCATTCCAGCAACTTCTAAATGCCCGCCACGGGGCGGTTGTACTCTTCTTGGTCTGTTTGGAAGATCATGAAGCAACGGCATTGCATTGGTCCTATTCTGACCGAGCAACCCGTTCGCAGCTGCAGCTGCCGCCGCTGCAGCAGCCGCAGCACTGGGATACATCGGGTTCCCATAAATACCTCCATACGCGGCATTTGCATTTGCAGTCGTTAGTCCAAAGGGATTCCCACCCACTCCGGTAAGCGAGTTAGCACCAAGGAGCCTGGATCGTGTTCCATTCGTAGCTGCAGCGGCTGCCGCAAGTTGCTGCAACGGGGCAACGGATCGGCTTGCATTCGCGGCGGCAGCGTACTGCGAAGGCAGCGACATTGTCACTGGCTGACTCATTATTGGATTCATCAGAGGAGCTGCAATTTGATAATTACGATTAAAATATATTCTGCACGTCCTAGTTTTAATGAAACATTTCTGAAACTTACCGCCGTTGGGGTACTGTACAAATTGGGGAGTTGGCTGAGGAGGTACAAACTGAACTTTAATCCCGTCGAGAATCGCCATTTTCAGCTGGTCAATGTTGAAGACGAGATCCATCTTGAAGCCGCAAATCTCTGCGAGCGTTTTGCCCATGGTCTGCTGCTCGAGAATGTAATTGAAGACCTTCCCGTTGAAGAAAAGCCAGGGGCAGAACAACATATAAGGAATGGGTGCTCCACAAGCGTCATTTGCCAACAACGCCATTTCGCAGCCCTCCATGAATAGATGGGACAAAGTGGATTCCCCGCATGGTGAGATGGGACACTTCGATATCTTGGGCAATAGTGGGATCGGTCATATCCTGGATAAATGCCTGCGCAATGAAAGCTTCTAGCTCACACTTGCGTAAAACTTTCTTTTCTGTGCCGAGAATGTAACGGAGCACACATGTCAGCACCAGCATCTGCTGAGGGACACACGTCGAGTCCAAGATTATCGCCTTGTCCGACTTCATGATGGTGAGAAAAGCTCGGATTCTCTTCCGTTTGCACTCCTCCTGGTCACTGCACACAGAATGAAATTTAAGAGTGAAACTTTCTGTATCAAATGAATTGCCAAGTTTTCTGTCCACTTTTTACTCACCCCAACCAGAGCCGCTCCACGGTGGGAACGCCCCACCCAATCTCAACTGCATTGACATACTGCGTTTTGTTGTCCTTGATAACTGGACAGTAGCTGGTCTCCTTAACCTGGATCGTGGGAACCTTCTCCTTCCGCTGATTGGCTAGGAACTGGAGGTGGTGAAGGTTGAATAGGATAGCATATACCCGTTGACGTAGTGGACGGAACAGGTCGTGGGCCCGTGGCAGTTCCGCGTTCTTCACATCCTCGATCAGCGCTGGCAGCTTCACTTCCCTCTGCAAAAAAAAATACATTAAGTGAAGCTAATTCTTGACGTAGTACGTAGTTCCACACAACTTACATTCTTAATGATCTGGCAGATATAGGGTGACATGAGTCCACTCTTGTGTCGACTATTTGCAACGTTCTCAATCTCCGGGTTGATGCGGTACAACATCTTTTCCAAACTGCTACTACTCGACTTCCCATGATGTGAAGGGGGATCAACTGGAGCGACGCCTCCATTAACCTGCTGTTCCGGCTCAGCAGTCTCAGGCTTGAAAACTGTTTTCAAGTCCGCCTCGCCAAGCTTCTGAGTATCAGATGGAAGGGCCTGAACAGGGGCCTGTGTGGTAGCCTGCTCCTTCTCAGATTTCTTTGCACCTCCCTCCTTCTTGGGCTTCTTCTTGTCCTTGTTCCTGGGGTTGGTACTTTTGGTGTTGTTGACGTCCTGGTAGTACCTGAGGCACTTGACGACTTTCTCTGCCAGCTTACGTAGTTTCTCTCGCTCCTCATCTGACTCAACAACAGAAGAGGATATGGCCTCGCCCACCTTGTCGCACGCCTCGTCATCCAAGTCCCGTGTAAACTGAGCGATTTTGTTTATCACAGACGCTTTGGTGGAGGTGTCCACGTGTATCAACGCGAAGAAATCTTTGAGATCGGCTTCCGAGAGGAGGTGGTTGCCCAACAGGGCCGCGAAAATGGCGAACCGTTTCTTTGGCAAACTCAGCGTCTCAAACACTTTATCCAGCTTCACCTCCACTGTTTCCAGAGATCCTTTGAATGTTAGCTTCAACTTTTGAGCGGAGAAGTAGCGCTGAATGTCGAACACCAGGTACTCAGGGTCGTCCGCAATGATCCCGTGGAAACTGTTCCGCTCGCAGAAACGGACCAGCTCCTTGTGGTGATCCTCCACCGTGCACATCTATCGCAAAATTAATTAATCAATTAATCTCCATTTAACCTCAAATCCTGCTTTATTGATGCATAAGCTTACCATCTTCATATGAAGGGTCCTGAATGCGAGCCTGATGGACGACCTCAAGAACGCCGGCGGAACCCACCAAATTCTGCACAAAACACATCATATTTAAAACAAATCCAAGAATCATCAAGTATTTGAACTATATTGTTCCGTTCATTTACTTTGGAGGCGGTTTCCGTTTCAAAGACACGTGTTTCTGTATTTCCTCTAGGAACCTGTACGTCTCCTCCTGGCGCTTTTTCCACTCCGTCTCCAGTCTCTCAGGTTCCAAACTTCCGTTGAAAAAAATAACCAAGTCAAGGTTGGACCCTTGGACCACTGTGGACAAGTTTCTCAAGAACTGTTCCATCTTATTCCACTGTCCCCCACACACCCAGTCTGGATAATATCCACCATAGAGCCTGTCCAGGCAGCACTCCCCATCCACAACTAGTTTCAAAGGACCTTCATTCTTTTTCGTCCTCGCCTGCGCCAACTTGAG
>JAAXOA010003420.1:0-11526 GCA_036561885.1 Salina celebensis
ACCGCTTCTACAACTCAGGAACGGAAGTGAGATGATGTTTGTCCGGTGTACTTGACAGTGAAATAATTATTACCAATGAGAGTTTTATTCTTGGCATGAGTTATAAATACACAAGTGCTAAAAAGTTTACATACCTATAAAAAATACTCTTGTCGATCTATATTTTTACCTGTGAAGATGAATGCGCCCATCATAAATCTAGAATGTCAAACAATCTACAAGATGAATATTGTCTAAACGGATGCGTCATAGGATTTCTTTTGTAGCCAATCAAAGGTTTTATAATCTTGTCAGTATAAGACAAGTGTGAGGTCACTTTGTTAAGCCTAATTGAATAGTTTGTTAGATATTGTATTTTTATAGTTTAGCATTAGTTTCATAACATGCAACTGACTATATCTTATATAAGATTTTAGCATATTACCATTATAGTTTGAAGCTGGTTCGATATTTGATACATTTTTTTGCAAATTTAAAGGTTATTGGCAGTATTACATGGTATTTTATGTAAACCAATCACTCACTATCTTTCTATTAAAGGATTTAAGTGTTTGCACGCAGAGCGGCGTAGGCCGCGGCGGATTTTACTTCCTGTTCCTCTGATGCTTTTGGAAATGTTCAAAAAGTCAACGTACAGGGTCGACAAATATTGATATTGATGGATGGACTTTGCTGCTTGTCTTAATAAACAATTGAAGGCAGAAGGAATCATATCACAAAATGAAATCTTTTTTTTCTATTAGTTCTAAAAAGGAATACTCTTGTTGAGTGAACCAAAGTGTCAAAACTTACATGGCATATGTTATGCGTGGTATTGTAAGTTGCTAAAAAGTAAAGTTTGAAAGTACAACTTGACGAAGAAAATTTATGTAACTACGCAAATAGGAAATGCAGACAGATTTCCATACAAAATTAAGCGTGAAGTACTACGAATTGTGTAAGTCAAGTTGGGAGTTGTGCGGGAATTGAGAATCACGCCTTCCAATATTGTCGTCTCAACAGGTATTCGCATATTTTGTGCAGATTATCTCTCTCTGGACTGTGAAGCGCTAACCGAACGTGTGTTGCATAAGAAAAATGAATTATAAAGAGGAAATGAAGATTGTACATTGAGAGATTGTTGAATGAGCTGAACTATTTAGTCCCACTAAATGGCCTATTAGCATACAAATGAGATGACATTCTATTTTTGTGTTGATAAGTTAGATGGCACGTTCACTTGACGGGTTTCTTCATTTAGCCAATGCAGATTGTAACAGTTTGAAATGAAAGGTGACAAGTTATGGCTTTACAGCCGCATACCTGTCAACGTCCACTGGCGATAATAATTTCCATAGGGGGTATTATTGGTCAGTAAAAAATGCCTATTAATGGATTTATTGATGGCGTCCGCAACAGAATGGGAGAGATGCAATGGACATTGATGGCGTCCGCTGAGTTTTCCAGACATAGCTGCATTTTTTCCAGTAAAAAAAACTGACCAGTTAAATTTACTGTGAAAAAGCGATATGATCGCATTACTAATAAATATATATATCATTTTAAACTACAGATTTACTTTCCGTTGAAGTGAACTTGAAAAGATGGTTTTTCTGGAGGTGACTGAAGATGCAACTCATGTTTAACTAGCTGCGTTAATGTAAATTGGTTTTATGTCTTAGGCACAAGACCGGATGCCAAGTGACGTCAACAGTGTCTATGTGCTAGTATGAAGAATGTCGGTTAATGCGGCAGAGCAGGATTATTTTCGAGTTGTGATGAGCACGCACAAGGCTACCAAGTGTTTGCAAAAAATATGTACGCATACAAATTTAATTAAAGGTAAACATGCGTAAAACCAGTCCAGTTAGTTTAATGAGAAATGTATACATACATATGACATAGATCTTCGGACACAACACGTATGTGCAGTTAGAAGAAGACTTTTATTGCTAATTATCCTTAAATTCATTTACAGTATTCTTTGTGTTAAAAAACTTGTTACAAAACGAAAAATAAATATTAAAGCTTATGCAGAAATTTTGACAACTAGCAGCAACAAATTCTTGAACCTTGCGCTCCATTACCTCCACCATTCCCATTTCTATCCATTTGCACCGCGTTAGGCCTACAGATTTTGGCTCTGCCATTGGACTCAACTACAATAGTGCAACTGAATGTGACGATTGTACACTTCCTTCCATCAGGATCATCAACGGATGGAACAGCGGTTCCATAACTGGCTGAAAAGCCATCTTCACCGGTATGACCAGGAAGACCCCTTGTTGGGTCGTTCGAATGAGACCCATAATTTTTCCCATTCATTGTAATTCCGCTGGTAGCACCGTGACCATTTCCATAATTTGTTGGCACACCGTTGAAACCAGGTGTAAAGGATGTATGATACCCATTTGTGCTTGGGAAACCAGTGGAACCGGGAATGCCAGTGGATGCTGCGCTGCCTGGGAATGTACTATAACCTGGAATGCCAGCAGCGCCGGGATAACCATGGGAGGCTGGAAATCCATTGGATCCTGAAATCCCACCGGCACCGGGAAACTGATGGGAGGGTGGAAATCCACTTGGTCCTGTGGCCCCGCTAGATCCTGGAGCGCTAACAGAACCTGGAATCCCAGCAGACCCAGGAAACCCAGTTGATCCTGGTGCCCCAAACCGGGATAACCATGGGAGGCTGGAAATCCATTGGATCCTGAAATCCCACCGGCACCGGGAAACTGATGGGAGGGTGGAAATCCACTTGGTCCTGTGGCCCCGCTAGATCCTGGAGCGCCAACAGAACCTGGAATCCCAGCAGACCCAGGAAACCCAGTTGATCCTGGTGCCCCAACAGAACCTGGAATCCCTCCAGACCCAGGAAACCCTGTAGATCCTGGAGCCCCAACAGAACCTGGAATCCCTGCAGACCCAGATCCTGGACTCCCTGCAGAGCTTGGAAACCGAACGGACCCTGGAAATCCACTAGATCCTGGTATACCGGCGGAGCCTGATCCGCCACTTGCGTCAGGTAGCCTCGAAGGTACCGCGGAGCCTGACGAAATCGAAAGGTCTGACCGACCAATTTGATTTCCGTTGGGACGCGCGTGGGTTTCATAGCGGTGACCACCTAAAAGATGTTGTTCATTGCCCGGTAATGACCCACCCGCAGTTCGATAACCATTATTGATGTCTTGTATATGATCCTCCTTGCCCATTAGAGCCTGATATACCGTTTCCTCCAAGACTCCCTTGGGGCCATTGTTGTTGTTGACCGGCACTATCAGTTCTTACATACTGATTCTGGTATGGTGACCCTCCTGGTTGGCTGGACTGGTCATAGCTAACAGGACGGTACTGCCCTGCGCCGGTACTACCAAAATATACAGTTTGTGCCTGTGCTTGACCCAAACCATAGGTTGTTGCCTGAGCCCCTGGTGTAATACTTTGAGCGTAAGGTCTCACCCCGTTGTTATAATGACCTGTGTACGTTCCTGTCTGACTGGTGCCTACACCACTTACACCTCCACTACCAGCACCTTGACCTCCCCCATTGACACCTCCATGGCCCATGCTTCCCCCATTTCTTGTGTAACCAGTAGCTATACCATTAGTGGCTGGATACTGGTACCCATTTCCACCAGCAGTTCGACCAGACGAACTTTGACTAGGTTGCAGGGATGGTGATCGCCCATTTTCTCCTAAACCAACTCCAGGTGATCCGTAATTTGGATTTAACTGATGTCCACCTCCAACTTGATTCCCTAGATGAAATCCGGGTTGCTGTCCCGGATACTGTGCTCCATTAGCGTACCTGTTTCCATTTGCAAAGTTGGTAGAGTCAGAATCCGATAGTCCAGCACGGCCTGGTTGTTGAGATCTAAACTTGATTCCCTTGATGAAATCCGGGTTGCTGTCCAGGATACTGTGCTCCATTAGCGTACCTGTTTCCATTTGCAAAGTTGGTCGAATCAGAATCTGATAATCCAGCACGGCCTGGTTGTTGAGATCTGTATCCATTGGTACCAGGGTACGCTGTCTGAGGAATTCCTCCACCAGCACCACCTGAACCAACTCCACCATCACCATACCCACCAGCCCCATTCCGACCTCCAGTTCCCGAATGAAGTGATCCGTGACCTATGCTACCAGATCCTCCATTTCTCACCCCAGCACCGTTAGAAAATTGACGATATTCACCTCCTTGATGTGCTCCGTTTCTGTGTTGCGCTGCACCACCAGGGAAAGTCTGTCCATGTCCAGAAAATCCATTTCGCCCACCACCCTGCGGGGAATAATATTGACCGGTACCTCCGGCATAGGGCGAAGCACCAGATGTGACACCAGGCGAAACTGACTCTCCAAATAATCTTGTTCCTGGTACAAAGCCTGGTGGTAAACCCCCTGCAGGGTCACTGTATGCACCTTGTCTGTCAGCAGCAGGATTTTGAACATCACGCCAATGACGAGTATTATAAGGTCCGCTCACGCCAGCAGTGGCCCCACCCGATGAAGCACTTGCACTTGCCATAGACTCTTCACCTTGCTGTCCCAAACTCACTTGCACTTGGGAATTAGATGGTCCTTCCCCAAGGCCAGCCGCTTAGACCTGATCCGGTGCCGGTTCCAAGGGCAAGTTGAGACTGAGCATTGCCAGATGAACTTCACAAATTTTAAAATTAATTTCGTTACAAACTTTTGCCCGAATACATACAGTAACATTGTTATATTACTATTACTACTATATCAAATTAGTCAAGAACTATACCTTGCAATTTGGCCTCTGATTCCTACTCCAGCAAGCTGCACTTGTGATTGACTCAGGCCTCCATTTTGGGACTGTGCCTGTCCCGAAAAGAAGCCACTTCCAAACACTTGTCCTTGAACTTGCGCTTGACTAGCTTGTCCTAAAATTGAAGCAAAAGGTTACTAAATCGTGCCTAGTGCCTACTATTGACTATGAGTATTTAAACTTCATTTAAATAATATACAATTGATTACCTGGCTGGTTGCTATTGCTTTGAGCTTGTGCTCCCCCATAGTGGCCTGCGGTTCTATAGCTATTACTTTGTCTCTTTCTTCTGTTTAATCCCCGAGGTTTGTTTGAGTCAAACTTCTTAACTTTGTTGATGTCTATTATTGGAAGCCCGTTGCAAAACAGCAGCCCTGCATCCGTAATCAGCTCTGGGTCAGTGTTGAATTCATTTTCCCTTCCTACACATAGTTTGTCAGAAGGAAGAGGAAATGTGAACACAGGAGCACTTGAGTTTTCAAACGATTCCAAAACATTCGGCGGTATTCTTTCCACTAAGCAGGCGGATATAGAGTTGTCGTTGTAAAATATTAACCCCTATGATTAGAGAGGGATAGATCCATTAATTTGTGTGAAAGCTAATGAGCTAATGAGAATTTCTTCGTACCGCATCGTAATCCAACAAGGCTTCGATTTCCGTTGTGTTTTTACTCTCTGGATTGTTAGGTCCTTCATGGTTGTGGGCCTTTTGAAATATAAAAAATATAAATTGAATTGAATGTGTAATAATCAGCGCTAGTAGATCCTGGTGACCTTACCCGTTCCGGTTGATCTAATAATGCGGTCACTTCACCTCCTAGACGTAAACTTAGTAATAAAATCAAAATCGTACTCATTTTCTTCACATTTCTACAACAAATTAACATTTGACCGTATTTGTGCAGTGGAAGATTTACAACTAATAGTTGATGCAGATTTTGCATAAAATCGTGTCATAAAGTGTGCAAAATTCATAGGTACTTTATTTCCTAATCAATTAGTTTTATGGTCAATATTTTCGCGACTTACTGTGGGCGAAGTCATTAGTTGGATAGACATAATGAATGAATTAATGGTGTTTTAAATCGTTTTAAATGAAAAACGACTAGATTGTCAGACACAATGACAAAAGATCAAAAATGGGATAACCTCTGGACTAAAATGGTCCATCTCTCATCTTTTCATTCATTGATCCAATTGACTTTGTTGCTAACCTTAGCCAACTGTCAAGCATGGGCTCATTTCCAGTGACCGTCAATAAATAAATGAAATCCAGTGAAGAGAAACCATGTTTTTAAAATGTCGTGTTCTTGGCCTAATATTACTTTTCAGTTTCCGCGAATCCGTGAGACATGAAAAAATCTAGTACAGACTGGAGTCTCATCAAGAAACCTCCCTATCAAACTTCATTAGATCATTACGTAAAATGTGAAGTTGATTGATATGTTTACATTTTCTTTATCTATCATTTTATACAACACGGAACATCTTTTCAAATCATAACAGAGCTGCAAGGTTGTAAAGTTGTAATCCGAAGATTTGGCTTATATAAACAATCGAAGCTCCTACACCTTACTGTCTAGCATTAAACCAACTGAAATGGACAATTGGAATCAGTCATGAGTCATAAGTGACATTAAAACATGGTCGGGATTGTTCATTAAAATTGTGACGAGACGCCAATGGATTGATGTGGGAAGTACGTGCGCTTTTGTGATTGTGCTTATATGTAAAATGTAGCTTGATGATATGCATTAGTTTCGGAAATGATGAAAATTATATTAATCAAGGAAAATTTGAAAAAATGGAACTTGTAATCTCGTGAAAATCTAAGAAGAATGTATAATTCACATAAAAACTGTTTTTAGTTTAAGTCATGTGCTGATAGGATTGCGTCATAGGAGCTCATAGCAGTACCAGCAACCTTGTAAACTTTTAGGTTTCACACAAAGCTACTGCTGAACATGGTCCGGGGAAAAACTTGTTGCTCAAACTGAACACATGATTTTATATCATGCAGTTTATGATGACTATATCCACATAACACAAAAACATAGAATTATGAGTCTGCAATTTACTACTCTCATAATATGTGAGAAATACTGACCAGTTTTTTTTAGCCAGGGAAAAATAGACCATGAAATTGTGTACGCAAAGGTTAAAGGTGTGAAACGGATTGCAAGGCTCATGCAAAAATGTACCTAACTCGACAGCATAGCAAACCATTGTGCAAAATCCCAGTTTGTAGCTAGGTATTAGCCAGTTCCAAAGTGATTATCGGAAATCCTTTTTTTCAGAAACCAAAAACTATGAGTTTTGCTTTCTACGAAGAAATCGAAATCTCAAGATGAGTCCCCGCAATAACCAACCTGAGGGGCATACGTTAGCCAGCTCCTGTCCATTTGCTATGAAAGGTCACAAATGTGTTGTATTGGGAGGTGTCATAAATACAGCAATAGTTTTTGCGGGATATTTTGCTTATCAGTATTTTCGAGCCGTTCCAAGTGAAATAGTGCATACAAACTTAGGTGATCTCCAAGGTACAATAGGCTGGTCCAGGGATGGTAACCAATTCAGTCAATTTCTTGGTATTCGATATGCAACACATGAGAGATATGAGGTTCACAATTGCAATAGTGCATACAAACTTAGGTGATCTCCAAGGTACAATAGGCTGGTCCAGGGATGGTAACCAATTCAGTCAATTTCTTGGTATTCGATATGCAACACATGAGAGATATGAGGTTCAGAATTGCTATTTTAAATACGTTTCACTATAATTCAGGAGGGCTGAATAATCTTATTCAAAAGATGATAAAATTTTTACCCCACAGCCACCAGAAGCAGCTTTACCATGGGAGGGCATTTACGATGCCTCTTACCACCGACCTTTATGTCTGCAAATAGAGCATTTTGCGACAGGATTCAATGTTTGGCGAGGAAGATTGTTTGTTTCTTAACGTTTACAAAAGTCATGTATGGAATAAACACGTAAAAGAAGCATTTGAGTTGTTAGCACTTGTTATAATACGATTCGACTGTATAGGTTGGAAAGACTTCGAATAAAGCAGTGATGGTTTATATACACGGTGGAATTTTCCATGTCGGTGGCTCCGACTTTTCAAGGACCTAAATATTTTATGGACCAAGACATTGTACTTGTGACCATCAACTATAGACTGGGAAACTTTGGTAAGTAGCCACTACACTTAATACTCGCATAATCCGTCTTAATATTTCTGACGCTTTGTTGAACGTAGGATTTCTAAGTACTGGTGACACCGAGATATGTGGAAACAACGGACTGAAGGTAAATAGCGTCCATCATGAATCATATTGTAATCTAATTGATTGTGGATAAACAATTTATGTATGATTGCTGGTATAAAAAAACAGGACCAGAACATGGCCTTAAAATGGATTCAAGCAAATATCCATCACTTCGGCGGAAATCCAAACAAAGTAACCATTTTTGGGGAGAGCGCGGGTTAGTCAACCATATTTTAATAGAATCATTGTAGTTACTGTTACTTTTCGTGTAAAAGTCTTTATCTGCTTGCTTTGATAGGAGCTGCAAGTGTCCACCATCATGTTATTTCACCAGCATCAAAAGGTACCCTTAAAAATTGGATTCGCCAATGAATAGACTAAGGAATATCTATTTCTACATCTATTCGCAAATGTATTTATATTTTTGTGTTCGCATTTTCTCATAAAGTATAACTGAATACAGGGTTATTCTACAAGGCAATTCATCAGAGTGGTTCCACGATAAACTATTGGGCGGTCTATCGGAATGTGAAAGAACAATCAAAATTATTCGCAGAAAAGTTTGGTTGTCCGACTTCCACATCCCATGAAATTGCGAAGTGTCTAAAGAGTCTGGATGCTAAAACTATCGTGACCGCACACAGAGAATTGATGGTACGTATAATATATAGTTTGAAAACATTCAAGTGACACGTTTTTATTCTCGAATGGATCACATTAGGTAGGAATTTTCATTACCTTTTCCATATTTAGGAATTTTACCGACCACAAATTATCACATTTGTCCCAACAGGTTATTCTACAAGGCAATTCATCAGAGTGGTTCCACGATAAACTATTGGGCGGTCTATCGGAATGTGAAAGAACAATCAAAGTTATTCGCAGAAAAGTTCGGTTGTCCGACTTCCACAACCCATGAAATTGCGAAGTGTCTTAAGAGCCTGGATGCTAAAACTATTGTGACCGCACACAGAGAATTGATGGTACGTACAAATAGTTTGAAAACATTCATGTGACACGTTTTTATAATCGAATGGATTACATTAGTTAGGAGTTTTCATTACCTTTGCCATATTTAGGAATTTTACCGACCACAAATTATCACATTTGTCCCAACGATTGAGTCACCTCAATGTAAGTCCCCATTTTTAACAGAGGAGCCGAGGAAAATCATGGAGGAAGGGAGATTTTCAAGGATCCCATTAATGACCGGGGTTAATTCCAAAGAAGGACAATTGATCTCAAAATGTATGTTTTTTTACAAATTGTTTTTGTTGAAAAATGCTTGCAAAAATTAACACAATTTTAAATTTAGTGATAGTCGCCAATCAAACTAAGCTTAATGAGGCAAACGATGACTGGAATCGGTGGGCTCCTTTGGTTCTCCATTATCACCGAATCCCGCAAAGATGCTTCGCAAAAACTAAGAAAATTTTATTTTGGCGATGCTCCAAGTATTAATAGCTCCCAGTTTGAAGACTCATTTACCGACTTATTTGGCGATCGATTATTCATCGTTAGAGGAGCTGTTGCAGGTCGTTTGGAGTCGAAATTCACGCCTACTTATATGTACTATTACGACTACAGTGGATCCTACAACACTGGCGAATTGGTTGCGAATGCTCAAGGTGATTATCTTCCAACCTGGCTGAGTGTTGGTTTATACATCGTGAAACAATTAGTTCTACAAGTATTTTAATATGGTGCCAAAACGCAAGGATAATTGTAGGTGTATAGTGCGCAATATGACCATAATTTGCTACGAATTTTTTGCACAAAATGTTCCATATATGTCTTTTTGTTCCATAGCTTGCCACTCGGACGAAATAGCGATGCTCTTCAACAGAGACTTTGTCCACTCATTTTCCAAGTCTCATCCTGACTATGCCATGTCTAATGATCTCGTTAAGTTATGGACATCCTTTGCCGATGACGAGTAAGAATTTACATGACCAAAAAACAGAAACTTTCATAACAATCGTTCAATAAGTTTAGCTATATTTTTTCTTTTCGCAGACCCACAATCCGATTTAGAAATGTCGTATGGAATCCAAATTTCAACACGTCCAGTTTTAAATACTATGTCTAATGATCTCGTTAAGTTATGGACATCCTTTGCCGATGACGAGTAAGAATTTACATTTGAAAATACTAAAAACCCGTCCGTGACAAAAGTTGTATAAATCTTTATTTCCACAGACCCACAATCCGATTTAGAAATGTCGTATGGAATCCAAATTTCAACACGTCCAGTTTTAAATACTTAAAGATTCATGAAACTCCTTCTGTGATATCGGAACCTTTCGAGGAACGTCGTTTATTTTGGGAATCTCTAAACTTGCCAAACCTGTAGCCGTTTTGGGAGAACCCAGAACCGATTTAAAAACTAAAATAAAATCTGTTTTTAATACATCCAAGTACAAACCAAACAATTCTCTGTCTTCCCTCATCGCATTGTGGTTAGTTGCATGCAGATGCATACAAAGAATACATTTTAATTCGCTGTTTCAATGGGGTTTCATAACTAACTGCAAACAAGAGCTATGAAAATGTTCGTCCAACCGGCATAGCATACTTGTGAAGTAACCGTGAAAATCCCATTGCATTGCGTAATACTCCGATAAAATGTTCGTCCAACCGGCATAGCATACTTGTGAAGTAACCGTGAAAATCCCATAGCATTGCGTAATACTCCGATTGTTGCATAACACTCCATGTTACTACTCGTAGGTCTTATTAAATCTCGACAAAACCAAAACCCGTTTCTTTCAACAATACAGCGCTGGCACATCTGCAATTTCAATAACTACAGGTATTCGCTGTACGAAATGTTCTTACAATAATTAGACAGAAAGCAGCTGAAGAAACATGATGTTATTGTATTCATGAGATGGTTATTATGATGTATATGAAAAAGAAAAATTACACGCGAAAAAATGTTTTGATATTCGGATCGGTCCATGGCTCCACGTATTCTGACAATGCATCTGTCTCTAGTTGATACTCATCTCATTAGAAAAGTATATAGGGAGTTAATTACAAAGTGTGGTGAATAGTGAATCAGTTTGGCTATTGTGTGGATCTAATCCAGAAAATAACATCTCCAGTTTGGTGCATATGTGCCATACAAGTTCAAATGTAACTTTTAAAACTTTTAATTCTAAAATATGGCAAGAACAAAGTTAATAGTGTCAACTCTTGTGGTGTTATCTGCAATCGGTTATAACCAATACAAAAATATAAAAGTATTAAGCCCAATTCTAGATACGCCATTGGGCAAGCTGCAAGGTGCAGTGACGTTGTCCCGAGAGGGCAGAGAAGTGTATGAATATTTAGGAGTTCCATTTGCAAAACCACCCGTAGGTGATTTACGGTTTGAGGTAAGATTTAGACTTTGTAATCATCCATAAAGTACGTCACGGTGATTGAAAGTTTGGTTGTTTGTGAACGGCCCGTATAAAAAGAGAGGATGGGAGTGAGATCTCCATCAG
>JAAXOA010003421.1:0-11524 GCA_036561885.1 Salina celebensis
ATAGAAGAGAAGAATTTTGATGGTTTTCAAAATCTCTCCTATCAGGACGAAGTAAACCTCGGGTACGGCGCTTTTCATTCGGTAAATGTAGGCAAACGCGGTGTAGAAAGCATATAGTAGCAGAATCCACAATGCAAATTGGATGATGCAAAGGCTAATCGTCTGTACAAAAAATGCATCAATATACACCCGCAAAAAAATCTATTAATTAATAAACTACCTTTTGAAAGTTGGATTTACTTTCAAGCTTCCAGAGCCTTGATTGAGGGTCGTAAACAGGTCTAAAAGGAACCAAAAATGTGTAGAAGCAAATATTAAAAAATGGAACAAAAGGAGAAAACCGCTCGTTTTTCCCCGTGTCGCTCATTGTTAACTAACCAGTGCCGAGCGTTACGCGAACTAACTGAGCATATTGATTGATTGATTGAAGTTTGAAGTCCGAAATAACGTATATAATTTGTTAACGTAGCCAAGTATAACATCGACTTTCATTATGCTGAACCATCTAAGGGCACCAATTTTAAAAGGATTCTTATGTCAGGCTTTAATAGTAATGTGGTCTGATGACTATGCTCAAGTAATACGTAAATTGATTTGCTAATTGGTTAACTATAAAACTTTTATTGCACGCATACAAAAACATTCGTTCCTTCCATTATAGCTACTATTATTTAGTGAGGAAGCGAAATATTTTGTAAATCCTTTTCTCGGGCTCTTGATGAGTTAAATACTTTCGAAAAAATATGATAACTACGCAAAACATGACAATGGCAGCTCCCCCACCGCTATACCAGTTTGGGTACTTGCCATCCAAACTCATTTCCCAGATGAAACTAAAGATAACATCACAGCTGCGAACAAGCGAGACCACAAAAGCTTCCTCGTTTTGCAAAGCAATCACAATAGAAATTGAGCTAACGCAGACGAAAGCTGCGAGGGTGAGAAAGTAAGGAAGATCTTCTATATGAGGGAGCACTAAAGTTTTCTGGATGAGGGTCACCACAAGGGCAAAGGACAATCCGACAGTGCCAATAAATAAAGAGAAGACCGAGTAGTGGACATCTTTGAGGTAGCGGAGGATAACATAAACCACGGATGCTAGCAGCATGCTGGCGACAGATAAGCCGATTCCTTTCTGGGAAAAATAAACAAAAATGGGCCTTAATAAGATGGGGTTTTTGTCTCAGTTATGGAAAGTTGACACTATTTGACTTACCAATCTTTCGGTAAAGTCAGCATCAAATCCTTTACCCTCGAAGAAAGGGGGCTTGGAGATAACCATCACTCCAACTGCTGCGAATACTGAGACAATGATAGGAACGATTCCCCAGGGTTCGCCCAGCGTAAAATGGGCAAGAAGCTGCACTATAATCGCTGGATAAAACGAAGTGATATTCATTAAGTTTAAATATATTTGCATAATGCTTCAGTTTTGATCGTTTTGTGTCAATATATTGATGTATACTTACATACGTTTGCTATTCAAGATGGTGGACGTTTCAGACTGGAGAAGGTATGAGAACGCCAAGTAGTTTAGCAAAACGGCAGCAACATCGACAACGGCTCGGGCCTGATTTCGTAATCAACAGAAGTTAGAAAATTCCATTGTTGATAATGATATGTAAATGTTATTTGTGGAAAACTCCTTACACATGAGAGTAAAAACTTTTTGTAGTTTTTCTTGTCCGGCCAAACACTATCAAAGACCCGTTCTTTTTGAATACAGCGATAAAAGAGGACGATAAAGATGCCCGGGAATAAGACTCCAAAATACCTCCACAGAAGACAATACGTAGCATCGTACATCTTTGATGTCTTGTGGGTCAGCCTGTGCACGAAGTAACTAGCTATAGAGCTTGTGATACTGCTAAGAAGGGCGAAAATACACCCTTTGTACTTTCTCCTAAATCGCCTCCACTTTCTCCTGAAGGGTCTGTACGTATTGTGAGGATGAGTTGGATTAGTTATATCAAGGTCCCCTGCAGGCCCGCCACTTAGAGTAGGAGCTATTTCCAAGGACGACGACCCAGCAATAGAAAAAGAATGGAACTTGATGTCTCCAGACGTCCTGGTCTTTCGGGCCTTCGGATCCGGTGGAGGTCGCGCTATCAGCGGTGACGATGGACCCACACTTATATCTGCACTTATTGTGTCATGGGAAAATATTCCAGAGGTCCGGTTTCTTCGAGATTTCTTTAGGTGATGCTGCTCCTTACTGGAAAATGAACCAACGCGTGCTCCCGATCCAGTCGCCAAGGAAGAACGCAGGGGAATTCATTCGACTTCTTCCTCTATCAGGCGTAGAAGGTTCATAAATAACGGGCGGGGGCTCGCCATGTAAAGGAGTTATAGTCGGATTAGAAGCTGAGCGGAGGGATCCGGTTGCAGCAGGCTGTTCGCTGTTTGGTAATGGCGCCGAAGAAGTGATCCCGGGTGAGGGAAGTACATCATTAGCTTTGGAATTGGAGGGCGCCGCATTAGCTTTGGAATCGGTCGGTCCAGCATTAGCTTTGGAATCGGTCGGTCCAGCATTAGCTTTGGAATCGGGGGGTCCAGCATTAGCTTTAGAAACTGGAGGTGCATCATTAGCTTTGGATACGGAGGGCTCCGTTACTTCCACCTTTTTCTTGTCTTTTTTCTTGGATTCTTTGCCTCCCATGGCTTTACTATATGACTATGTCTGCTGGGCTGGGAAATCGAGGCGCTTTTTTGTAAGCGTTTTTATGTACTCTCTGATTTCAGCGTTTTCATATTTATCGTGACCTGCAATCTGCAATCTTCTTGCAATTATGTTTTTTTTTGTTTTTTAATTGCATGATCAGAGAGAAATGCCATGGGAATGCTGATATCATAGCCTTAGCCAAACCAGCTCAAATTCCAAACCTGAGTATCTGTGCTCCAGGTTTCTTTTATGAAGATAAAGGTTGTTAGTAGCCCATCCTCATATTCCTCATCATACAAACCAGAATAATTCTGGACTTGGGATTATCAAAATAGAGATTAAATGAGTGTATTCTTTTCAAGATTACAAAACCCACATACCAGCAGCAACTGATGACAAATATGTATGCAATGATGATGTCTTCCAGAGTGCATTCATCTTTTAGTTTGAGATGGCACGTCCACAATAAAAGTGAAGAATTCATCTTTTAACATAAAACATAATCCTTCCAGGGAAAAGTGCATAATTATAACTGTTTAACTTGCTTGCAATTGATTGGAATAACCACAATGGGCCACTTAAGTGAAGCTCAAAAGGAATTTTACAAGGAAAACGGGTTTGTTCTTTTGGACAATATATTCACCCCGCAGGAACTTGACGAATGCGATAAAGCTTATGATGACCTGTTTGCCCTAAAACAAGCGCAACACTCCGACCTGGAAGCTACCTGGGCTGGAAACTGGCAAGTAGGCGATTCTCCAGCCAGAAAAATACCGGAAACAATCGGTAATCTGTTTACAAAACTTTCAAAAATAAAATACTAACTAACAGAAATCTGGATCTTTTGATTTCTTGTCGTTTTAAGGTGTTGTCCATTCAAAACTTGCAATGTCATTCTGCAGTCTTTACTAAAATGTTGACCAACGACAACCTATTGGATGCTGTATCTGACGCGGTTGGCTCTGATAAACATATTGTTGCATCACACCAAAGCTCATATCAAGCCGCCGCAAACAGGAGCTCCATTTCCAACACATCAAGTATTCAATAATAATAACACATTAAGTAATCATGGATTAGTCATTCTTTTACAGATATTACTCCGCTTTGCTCTAGGATTACCACTACTTCCCATTCCAGAAGGATTCAGTCGTAGCCGTTTTCATCCATTTGGATGACAGCGACCCTGAAAACGGGGGCCTAGCCGTGTTCCCCGGTTCCCATTTACTGGGACCACAAGAGAACATGTCAAATGTGAAGAGTCACCATTATGTTGACCAAGTAAATAAACATTTCTTAGATAACTCAGGGTTATCTTAGAAGCTCTTTATATTTTTTGGTTGATATCACCAGGAAAAATTTCCGCTGGAAAAAGCTCAACCAGTAAAAGCGCGTCGTGGTCAGGTGCTCATCTTCTCTTATCTTCTGGTTCATGGTTCATATCCAAATGTGTCTTCAAGAAATCGTCGGATGCTTCTTATGCAGGTATGACTTCGGTCAAGTTATGAAAGAGCTCCTTTAATCCTCTACTAAGTTAATCTTGTTTATGTTTTGATAAAGTTTATGGCAGCAGAAGATATGCCCCTGACACAACTTCATGTGTCACCCTGTCATGGTATGGTTTTGCGAGGGAGCAACCCAAACCGCAACGCTGACATTCATCGCCGTCATGAAGCTGTCTAAAACTATTTCTATTGAATGTAGTAACTTTAATTAGCTAATAAAACCAAAAATTGATAACAATCAGTATATTAACGCAGGCATTTGTGCAGCTTTTGGTTTAGTAGTGCTTTGAAGGTTTGGCGAGTAAACTTTCGCAACTTTTGTTCGCTAACTAATATTTTTGCATTCAAAAATGGGCTTGACAGAAGCACAAAAGAAAAGCTGGGCTGAAAATGGCTTTGTCTTGCTGGACAATGTCTTTTCCCCGGAGGAAATCGAAGAAATGAGCGCTGCCTACGATGACGTTTTCGATTTGAAAAAGACTCAGAAAAACGATATGGAAGCTGCGTGGACCGGAAATTGGAAGAGTGACGAGGATAAGGAGCGGTCTGTTTTATCTATTCACAATCTTCAGTGTCACCATCAAGTCTTTACGAAAACTATTACGAACACAAATCTAGTTGACGCCGTGGCGGACTGTGTGGGGTCACCAAATGTTCTCCTCCACCATACAAAGGCCCACATTAAGCCTCCAGAGAAAGGAACTGCGTACCCACCGCATCAGGTAAGACATAAGATGACATTGGTGAAATATGGTAAACGAGTGAAAAAGTAATACTTTTTGTGTGGTTTTAGGATTACCATTACTTCCCTTACGAGAAACACTCACTGGTAGCAGCTTTCATTCATATGGATGACTCGGATCCTGAAAATGGTGGTGTTTATGTGTTTCCAGGATCGCATAAACTGGGTCCTTTGAAAGACATCTCAGATAACCCCGATTTTCACTATGTTGATAAAACTCCGTTCCCAATGGAGAAAGCATTTTCAGTGAAAGCAAAGAAGGGACAGGTTCTGATCTTTTCGTACTTGACGGTTCATGCAAGCTACCCAAATAACTCACAAAGACCTAGGAGAATGTTCCTTATCCAGGTAAATGATACTTAACCATTAAATAAAATTATAAATGAGAAACTGTCTTGATGTTAATTTAAGTGATTACAGTTGATGGCAGCTGAAGACCGACCAACCCAAGACATACACAAATCTCCTTGTCAGGGAATGGTTCTTAGGGGAAAGAATATTGCTCGGAATGCAGACATGGCGAACAGACACGAGGCTTGAAGTTACTTTGAATTTTTACCATTTTTTCGGTTTTATTAAAACTTTTTCAAACGACTCCACATTGACTTCTGATTTGTGTCAATAACTCATTCCAAAACTGCTCTTGTCGGAAGCGAAATCGTTTCCTGACTTCAAATCTGTCACTAATGTATAAATACTCCTTATTTGAACCACTGTACATTGGCCAAAAGTTGTTGGAGGGATCAGGTATTCCTGTCTTTACAAAAGATGTCCATAAATCTGCCATCAAACTGGATACAAGACGATCGTTTGAAGATCCGGATGAAGTTTTGTAACTTTTTGTTAGAATATCCAAGTCTGATCCATGGACAGCTGGAATTACACACACATATAGAAGTTATAAATGTTAATCAAATAATTAATTAGAAATTGTAAGAAAAACTTCATCTGGAGTACCTTGACTAGATAGAGATTGGGGTAGATTTTCAGCTCCATCGTCAAGGGAAGTCTCCTCATCAGATGTCGTCTTGACGTAGTCATACACATAAAAGTAAACTGGAGCAAGTTTACATCCAAAAATTAGCCATCGTTAGAGCCGGCATAAATATCAAATAGTCAGCAAGCAGTTCTTCAACTAATTCTTCTGCTTGTTCTTGGCGCTCATTTGTTTTCAATCCAGCAAAATACTCGAATGACACCAACTGGGAGACAGTTTCCAAACTTAGTCCACCAAACTCACTACGACCAAGCAATTGTCGGATAAAATTCTTCAGAACTGTTTGTGACGAGTTACTCGAGAAGAGAGTCATTCGTAAAGAGTCTCTGGACGTTCCAGACAAGTTCTCTAAAAAGCCGCTCATTTCTGAACTGGTAACTCCAATCAACACAGGAACGTTTTGGAACAATCCTTTCCCTTTTGACAGCTTTTCTAAGGGACTTTCGAAGATAAGCGGAGGAAGAAATCTCTTGTCGGGAGGTTTTTGAATAACTCCCAAAGGAAGTTTCCATTTTCCAATGTGTTTCCCTTGGGAGAGTGGACCATTTGCTTGCACAATACTGTTTGCACTTTTCTTCTGCATACAACGAACAAATTGAAGGGCAGGTAATGGGGGACAATTATTTAATCGGGCAGCTTCAAGATAAGTTAGCTTCTGATTGGTGTCGATTGCTAGTGGCTGTGTGGGGGAGCCACTCATTAAAATTATCCTTTGAAACAAGTTTGGCCGAGTTGTTGAAATAGCCGAGGTTGCGAGTAATCCAAGCCCTGTTGCAGAGGAGCCTTGACCCATGACTGTGATTTGGGAAGGATCACCTCCAAAATAGTTAATGAATCGGTGGACCCATTCTAGAGCAGCGACCATGTCAAACAAACCCATATTTCCGTTGAGATCTTCACTTCCTGCGGAGAGAAATCCCAGTGGACCTAGTCTATACTATTAATGAATCGGTGTACCCATTCTAGAGCAGCGACCATGTCAAACAAACCCATATTTCCGTTGAGATCTTCACTTCCTGCGGAGAGAAATCCCAGTGGACCGAGTCTATACTGGGGAGTAACTACTAGTAGATTTCTACGAAGCCACACTGTTGGGTCAAGATCTTCAGCAGACCCTGATGCAAACACGGAGTAACGTCCAGATTTGATTTGCCGAGAAGATTCACCAGGAAACCAAACAAGTACGGGCAGTTTCCGACGAGTCTTTGTTTCGAAATAGTCAGAGTCTTTAAATGCTTCCAGTCCTGGAGTGTAAATAGATAAATACAGGCAATCTTCGACTCCAATAGTATTTGAATTATCTTCTGTTGACAATTGAGGACAAGGCGGGGGGTGTCGCAAGGCGAGTAACTCATCTGGTGGGGCGACACTCATTGGCCGCTATTTCAGTTAAAATTACATGAAATTAGATACAACCCAAGTTGAAAATGATAAAATGAACATTTATATTGTACCTGGAACCGCAAATGGTTGATTGGAGGCTCTGCGAAGGGTACTCCCAGAAATTCGCCAACTTGGAAGGGCGTACCATTTTCATTTGTGTAATTCGTCAACTTTCCATACACTCTCGAAAACAAGTCAGTTGTTGAAAATTCCCCGATTTTCACTTCCACAAATTCATTTCTCCTCAACCCAAGGATTATATCAAATTCAGGATCGAACAATCCTGGAAAATTTTGCTTGGCAGGCCTACTAGTGGGTTTTGGTGGATCATCCACCTCACTAGGTTTAGTTATATTTGACCAATCTACATATTCAACCTCTTGGCTATCTTCTCCAGAAGATGATGAGTAATCCAAATATTCCTCTTGACCTTTCTTCTTAAAAGCATTCGCAAATGCAGCTAAAACTGTTAAAACAACCACCACGCTAGTTGCTTTCTTTGTAGACATTGTTTCGCAAAAATGCAAATTTCCATTTATGCAAAAATACAAATAACAACAGGAAAGTATTCATGATTTTTGTATGAATCTCATGGAACTGGCTGGATCAAAGTAGCATAACGAATGAAGTCAACCATGAGCATCCGGAACGTTCCACTTGACAGACGTATCCAATTCAGTACCTAAATTACGCGGATGTACGCTTGTCTCCAGGTTCCAGATGAATACATCTTGATAATTTATGCCTCAATTCAAAATATTTTAGTTTCATTTTAAAACAATTTTTTGTATATTTTTATTATCAATACTTTGTATTCTCCTTTTCTCTTGTAATGGCAAAAAATTAAACGAGGAACTCAACATAAACTTTTCAAAGATGAATAACAATTTTTGTATATTTTTATTATCAATACTTTGTATTCTCCTTTTCTCTTGTAATGGCAAAAAATTAAACGAGGAACTCAACATAAACTTTTCAAAGATGAATTTATAATCAAGTTGTTTTTGGATGTTTGTGTAAACAAATGTTTCTTTATATAATACCACACGTACACCACACAACAAAATGTACATTTTCATACCACAGTGAAGTTACTTGATTAGTCGTACACTTTTTTTAATTGTAGGAATTCATATTTTTTTCTTCATTTTTGCATTTAAAAATTTGTTTTAAAATTACAGTTAGCAATAGACGAAAAAATTGTAAATGAAAGTCCTTTTCCATTATGAAACTCTCGTGCGTGATTTTCAGCGGTTTTACCAGGTTAAACATTTTTATGGCAGACTTAAAGACAGATCGACAATGAACAACTCAGATCTATTTTTCAAGTCCATTTTTTTCAGAGTTGGTAAAAAAAGGAAACAGGACCAAGAGTTTAGTTACGATATGCTATAATAATGAGTCTTTATCGTAAACTATACAAGTTAAACAAGAAATAATACTATTTTCGGCAACTAAACAAAAAAAAACTAGTCAACCCCTCAGGCAAAATATAACACTCCCAAAATAATTCATCTTGTACCACTCTCTGACTAATTCAAAACTGGAATCATTTTTTTCTTCATCCCAAGCTGGAATATTTTAACTAGCGAGAAACTTATCTGGAAACAATAGCTGACAAGTGATAATACTAGTTCATAAACAAGGATGTGTTTCACCTTAAAAATTATAAATAGTGAGGGGAAAATAAGTTAAACTTAAAACTGTTAATGCTGTAATGTTCCATAATATTTTTTTGTTATGCATGAATACTTACAGAAACAAACACGTTTCACTAAAGTTAATAGCACAATTGAAATTAAAAATAGTTATTGGGTGTGTCAACTAACTTGACTGAACTAGAGTATCAAATACACAATAAAAAGGATAAATTAGGTTTACCCGAAGTGTAATTCTGTTCTTTACTAACAAAATCCAAAACAACACTAAATATAACAAGCAAGCTTTCAATTCACAATCTGGATTAATACGGTTTTTTGTTTTGTAAAAAATTTCCATGCTGTTTTTTATCTTGCTTAATATGAGGTATTACTTTTCTCATAAAAAAATCACTTAGTTCGGTAAATGTTGACGCGGTGTCGTCTACAACTAATTTACAAGACATTAATCAAGGAATAGGTCGCTTTGTACTGCATTTAGTTTATAAATCGGGTAACCAGCAGATCTACTAGCAAAAAATTGTGTCAGTATCATTCTCCAAAAAATATTTACAATTTTCTTTTTTTGTTTTAACAAATTCAATCCAAACTTGTTAACTTTTCTAATACANCAGTATCATTCTCCAAAAAAATATTTACAATTTTCTTTTTTTGTTTTAACAAATTCAATCCAAACTTGTTAACTTTTCTAATACAAACTGCTAACTAAAATACTATATACAAAACTAAAACTACTGGATGCATAATATGCATCCAGTAGTTTTAGTTCATATTATGTAACTCTAAAACTACAACTAAACTAAAAGAAAATTAAATTAATAATTAAACGGTTTCTAATCTAAGTAATACAAGTTTCTCGAGATTCTTAATTTAAGACACTCACTTTTTGTGCTAAACTCTCAAGTTCTTGGCTGTGTGTGTGGTTAAACCAAAACGATAAGGATTTAAAGCAGTATTTTCTTCTGAGAGATTCAAAAATTGTTAATGAGTGATTGGAAATATATAAAAACAAACAGGAAGACCTGTTTTGTTACCCCTATATTTACCCCTAAAAATGATATACTGTCTGATCACTGTTATACTGACGATGTGGAAAACATCAAGGAATTATTTCATGTTGTATAAAAATACTGATAGTAAAATACACAAACAAAGTTAAATCAGTATGACGTAATGTAATTAAGGATAATCTGAAGGAATCATGGCTTGTGGATTTTGTAAAAGCGACTGGAAAGCACGAAGGGAAGATTGCGAAAAAGGAGTTTTTAAAAATCGCGGATTTGGACCGTTTTACGCCATTAATTCTTCCATTTCCATTCCCTCATCTAGAATAAAATTCAAAATTCCGACATTAATGATTTTGTTTGAGAATTTGTGTGATTTACGCATGTAAATTCTGTTCATATTTTACCTTCTTCGTCTCCTTCACCGTTGTAGTCTTCTTCCTGAAGTTCTTCTTCTTGATCGTCGATTCCATTTCCAGTCATCCAGCCGACCATATTCGTAATTGTCGTATTGTCCACCTCCCCTAATGAGTGTCCCGTTTCCATTCGGACCGCCACCACCTTTCATCTGATTCTTTCTCCTGAATGGAATATCTTGAATGGAATAGTGCTCGCTGATCCCCTTCACTTCTTGTGCGATTTTCTCTACGTAGCTTCGTTTCTCGTCGATTGTCGCCAGGAAAAAGTTTTTACAAACTTGGACACGCGGGTTTTCTGGATGAGGGAAGTAGTACTTGAAGGTACACGTTCGGAAGTTGGAATACTCGGTTTTCTTCGTAGCCATGTCGACACGCTCGATTCTCTCAGCTACCCATTGACGACGTTCGTCTTCGGTTGGAATGCTCCAGTACAACTGGAACACATCCATGCGATCTTGGTCTGTCCAGATATCGTGGCACCGATTCTGACACCGGGTGTGACAAGGATTTGGTTTCATTTCACGGAGAAATCCGTTGTGAGCTGCCGAGTAACCGTCTGTTTCCGCTTTGATACCTGACGAAGACCTCATTATGTTGACTGAGCGAGCACCGGTGTTACTTGAGTTGTTTGGGTTGTAGTTGATCATGTTTTCCAACAAAATCCGCTTTTCGTCGTGTTCCTCATCTTCGTCAACTGAAATCAGGAGGAATTTTTGTTTAAAACTAATTTCACAATAATTAACTAATTAGGAAGTATTCTGGACATGTTTGTACCTCTTTGGAAGTCAATTGGTGCTGCCCTTTTCAATTGGAGTGGTTTTGTTGGCGGAGTGCATCCGGCTCGCAATGCACCTGGTGGTTTGTTCATCCTTGGGACCGACTGAACTCCGGGTGGAGATGCCTTCAATGACGATTTCAAAATGGATTCTCCTCCACGAACAACCTGCTTCACTTTTCTTTCTCCTAAAAGTTAAAATTAGATTAGATTTCGACAACAATTTTAAGACTCGATGATAGGAAATTATTGACTGTTAACCTGGAGGAGAAAGACTTGAAATCGAACTGGTCTTTAATGCACCTTGATTATTGTTATTAAAGTGATGAGATTCACTAGTTAAACTGACAGCTTTTAATACTGGTTTGGCTTTTACAGT